>JABLUY010000122.1:0-108418 GCA_013306675.1 Thraustochytrium sp. TN22 | reverse complement strand
CTGCTCTGCTCTGCTCTGCTCTGCTCTGCTCTGCTCTGCTCTGCTCTGCTCTGCTGCCCGTCCTTCCGCGCGTCCACCCCGGCGGCACGCGCGGTGTTTGCTCGACTTGCGCGTCGTGCGTGCTCCGACTTTGGCCAAGCGAGCGAGCGCGTGGAGAACGATTCAAGTTCACTTGGCCTGCAACATGGAAACTTACCTGCACTGCAGCTGCCTGCCGCTGATCATGGCTGACCACGCGACAAGCCAGGCCGCGGCGGCCGCGCCGCGCTCGCCCACGCCGGCGCATCGTCGGGCTCAGCAGGCGCACCGTCCGCCTTGTTGCGCGCAAGAGCCGCGTTGGTCTTGGACACGATCGACGAGGTCATGACGTTGGGGTTGACGTCGAGACTTCTGGGGCAAAATCGTGCCGGCCGTGGCGAGCACGTGCAAGCACGCCGCGAGCGCAACGCGGACGCACCTTGGCTTCGCGCGGCAATCAGATCAGAGCGCGCGCAACTTGGGCAGGGACGCCCGGCGGACCTTGGGCTCCTCTTTTGCGACACCGCGAGCAGCCAGAGACACGCCAAGCGCACCAATGGACGCCCCTCGACGAGGCGGCCGCAGCCATGTCTGCCGCGGCGCCCTCCGCGTAGTTTTGAGCTCGCAAGCGGAGTCGGCGCAATGCGGCGCAGCGCGTTCCCTTGACTATACAGCGAAGCAGGCCCTGGGCGACCTCAAGCTCTCCTGCGACGTCGCGGGCAGCCAGGCCAGCACCAAGCATACCGATCGATACGCCTCCGCAGCGCGGTCGCAACGCTGTCCTGCCCGGCAAGCAAAAGCGGAGTCGGCGCGGCCAGCGCGGCGCAAGCGCAGCGCGGATCCCAGCGACGAGTCGAGGTCGAGAGCGATTCGTCTCCGGCACAAGCCAGCTTTGCGAGCGAGCCGAGCTCCGCGTGCTTCAAGACGCCCTCGTCCGCAAGGTATACGCGACACCGAAGCACAAGGATGCGTTGCAACTAGCGCGACGAACGCCACTAGGCTAGCGCGACGAACATGAATGGCGTTCGTCACGAGGTCGATACGAACACGCATGGCGTGCGTCACAAGGTCGAAGTTTTCGTCGGGCACGCCTGGCGCCTTGCCTAACCACAGCAACGGCCCACACAGCCGCCCGTGTCAACTCCAAATCACCCTTCTCCCCACGTTCGATCTACCACCGCCTTCTTCAAATAAGAAATCGGCACCAGGCACCACGGCGCTCCATCGCGTGGCCTCCTTCGCTCTCCCCACGTGCCTCGCTCGACGCTCTCTCTTCCGATCGTCCGTCCAAAGTCAACAGCATTCCCCCTGCTCAGCTCCAGGTACGCAACCCCTCGTCTGCGTCTGCCGTGCAATCTCTGGCAGGGCGCAAGGTTGCCTCCCGCTCGCCGGGGTGACGAAGTTGACACGAGAACCTGGCCCAATCGTCCCAGTTCCCCTCGTTCTGCCGCTACGGACCGTTGCGGCGTGGCTGCGCGCCCACCGGACCCGGCGCGGGGGCGGGGCCCGGGCGGGCGCCGCGCCGGGTCCCGTGCGGGCGGCGCGGCGGGCGGGCGGGCTCTCGCTGCCGCGCGCCACGGCGGGCGCGGCAGACTCCGTCGCGGCAGGCTCCGGCGCGGCGCGGGCGGGCGTGCGGGCGGCGGCGGCGGCGGCGCTGCGTGCGGGTCCGCGCTCCGCGCGCCGCGGCCTCGCCCCGGTCTCGGCGCGGTCGGCGGGGTTTCGGGCGACAGAGGCAGGCAGGCAGGCAGGCGGGCAGGTGGAGCGAGCACGCGGAGCGCGTCAAAGCGCGGCAGACGCTTGGCGCGGGGCACTGCGGCGAGGAAAGGGGACGTGCAGAGGATGAGCTCGTCGAGCGGGCTGGGGCCGCTCGCGGACACGAGCAACCTGGTGGACAAGAGCCTGCAGAATGGCGCGGCGCAGGTGCTGGGCTGCGACAAGGGCAAGAAGGGCCACGCGGGCGGCAAGTGGAACCCGGACGAGGACGAGCGGCTCAAGGCGGTGGTGAAGGAGCTGGGCCCGAAGAACTGGAAGGTGATCAGCAAGGTCGCGTTTAACGGGTCGCGCAGCGACGTGCAGTGTCTGCACCGGTGGCAAAAGGTGCTGCGGCCGGGGCTGGTCAAGGGCCCGTGGCTGGAGTCGGAGGACCGCGTCATCATCGACCTCATCAACACGCACGGCCTGGGCAACATCAAGTGGAGCGAGATCGCCGCCTCGCTGCCAGGGCGACTCGGCAAGCAGTGCCGCGAGCGCTGGGTGAACCATCTCGATCCGGACCTGCGCAAGGACCCGTGGAGCGAGGAGGAGGATCGCATCCTGCTTGAGCAGCAGGCACGTCTTGGGAACAAGTGGCGTGAGATCGCTGAGCATCTTCCGGGCCGCTCGGAGAATTCCGTCAAGAACCGCTGGAACTCCGCGCGTCGCAAGCGCAAGCGCTCCGAGGCCGCCATGGCCGAGGCTGGCAAGGAGGGCGCCGACGGCGGCAAGACCTCCTCCTCATCCAAGGGCGGCGCCAAGCGCGGCGCCAAGATGGCCAAGCGCGCCAGCACGAAGCGCGCCGGTCCGCGTTCCGTCAAGGTCGATCCGGACGAAATGGGTGGGCCCACGATGCGCCCGCCGCAGTCCGTACTTTCAGGCTCGTCCAGTAGCAGCAGCAACAGCAGCAACAGCAGCAGCAACGGAAGCAGCAGCGGCTCGACGAACATGGTAGGCTATGGCTTTGGCGGCCCTATGGAGAGCTCGCCACTGGGCAATCTGAGCGGCGTGCCGCCGCCGCCGTGCGTGTCGAACTCCGCGCCGCCACCGCCGCCCGAGTTCCAGAATGGGTACAACCCGTCGCTGGGCTTTTCCGGGTTCCCACAGAGCCTGTTCCAGCCGCCCCCGCCGCCGATGCCATACGCGGGCGGCAACGGTCTCTCGTCGCTGTCGCCGCCGCTGTCAAACGACTTCGACTTCTTCAGCGCGTCCAACCCCTTTGCGCGCTTCTCGCCGTTGAACTCGCAGTCCGCGCAGCGCGGCCACCAGTTCTCCCCGTCCTCGCCCAAGGAGCTGATGCGCCCACCCTCCGGACAATTCGGCGGGAGCGGTGGCATGAGCAGCAACAACAGCAGCCTGAGCTCGCCTTCGTCGGCCTCCTTTGGCAATTTCTTTACTGGCGGCTTTCTCAAGAGCGAGCTCTCGCCGCGCAGGCCTGTTCCGGGCGAGGACTACCAGCATTCTTCGATGGCGCGCCAGCAGCCGCCACACCCGCAGCCATCCTTTGAGGTCGTTGGCCACGCGCTCTCGGATGCTGCCAAGGCGTCCTTCCACGAGGAGACGACCAGACGACCTGGCCCCGAGGTCCTAGGCATGGACGTCAAGCCGGGGCCCAGCTTTGGTCAGGCTTACTACTTTGACAGCATGTTGCGCGAGCAAATCCCGCAGCGGTAGACGCTGTTCGAAACCAGGCCAAGGCTGACGCCGGTCCCGCGCTAGCACGCACACCGTCGCATACACGCGCGCGCGCGCGCACACGCACACGCTCCCTCTCTCTCCCTCTCCCTTTTCCTCCCTGCAAGGCAACTGGACTGACATTCCAAACCAATCTACTTTCTCATCTCGGACACGATACACAGACACACCACCACATGGGAATGGCGACACAGGGGATTTCACACACACGCAGCACTCTCATGAGAGACTGCGCCACAGACTCATCTCGCGCGTGCTCTGCCGAATGAGCGCTTCGAGCTCCTTTGTCACGGCGCTTGTCGCGCCGCGAACGTCGCGCCGCGCCTGCTGCGCGCCCTCCAGCTGGGCGCGCAGCTCCTGGTTCTCCAGCCGCAGGCTCGCGAAGCCCTCCTTGAACTCCTGCCTGAAAACCTCGCGCACCTTGCGCAGCTCCAGGATGAGCTGCACGCTCAACATCTGCAGCTCGTCCCGCGGCAGCTCGTCCAGCCTGCGCTGCAGCTCCGGCACCTCGATGGCGTCCGCATAGTTCGAGCCAACCCAGGCCTCCAGCTGCTCGCGGTCCTTGTCGAACGGCTGCGATCGCCCGTCGTCCTCGGCGTCTTGATTGTCTAGGTCCAGCTCGTCCTCGCCGGCCCCGCCGCGCCGCCACGACGGCACCACGTGCGAGTTCGGCTGCTCTCGCAGCAACCGCACCACCTCCGCATCGATGGACGACTCGGCCAGCGCCGTCTTGAGCGCCTCCATCGCCGAGGCGCTTGAGCTCAGCCAGCTCAGCGCAGCCTATCTGGTGCACGGTGACATGCGCGCGCAAAGCACGATGACATGCGCGCGCAAAGCACGATGACATGCGCGCGCAAAGCCGTTGCCAAGCCTTCCGCGCCGGCGTATGCGACATGGGTCGATATTCCCAAAGTCCCCCCACGAGCACGACGCCGTGTGATCAGAACGGGGAGATGTCGTCATCGTGGGCGGCGGCGGCGGCGGCAAGCGACAACTTGAACGCAATGCAAGGAAGGCACGGCGCGGAGTCGAGCTTGCCTCCGAGTCGAGGCGAGCCAGGGCTTGCACGACCTGTCGGCTGCGAACGGACACGAGCACGAGGCGATGCCACGCCATGCTGCTGCAGAACCTCAAGTCAGTCACAGGCAGTGCCACGAGAGCCCAGGAGCATGACGGGCCGCCCGGGCGCCACGCGCGTGTGCGTGGTGGGCGGCGGCGCGCTAGGCACGTACTTCGCGGCCCGGCTCGCGTCGCAGCGGGCTGCCGTCACGGTGGTGCGGCGTAAAGGGGCGGCGCAGCAGGCAGGTCAAGATGCGGCGCCGGGCCGGCGGCAGCTGCGCGTAGACCTGCCCTCGGGCGGCGCGCTGGAGGCCACGGCGACGTGCGTTGCGCGCGGGCTGGCGGATGAAGCCATCGAGACCGGCGCCGGCCCCTTTGCCGTGACTCTCGTCACGGTCAAGAGCAAGGACACGGCGCAGGTCGGCGAGGAGCTGGCACGCGGTCTCCAGCGTGGGCTCCTGGACCCGGCGCAGAGCGTCGTGGTCACGCTGCAGAACGGCATGGGCAACGCCGACGCGCTGCGCGCGGCGCTCCCGCCGGGGATGCGCGTCTGCCAGGGGCTCACGTACCTGGGCGCAAGCGTGCTGGGCGATCTGCACGTGCGCCTGAACGGCGCGGGCCAGACGTTTCTGGGCCCGGCGGGCGACGCGCGGCTGCAGCGCATTGCTGAACTCATGAATGCGGGCGCGCCGGCCGACGCACCCGAGGTTGTCCTGGACGACGACGTGGACTCGCGCGTCTGGACCAAGCTGCTGGCGAATGCCGTCATCAACCCCATCACCGCGCTGGTCGGGGAGACCAACGCGTGCGTGGCCAGGGCTGGCGTGCGGCCGCTCGTGGAGAGCGTCTGCCGCGAGTTTCAAGAGATCGCGAGTCGAGAAGATGGCATTTCGCTTCGTCTGGAGCCGCATGCGTCCGCTGTGGACTTTGTGCTCGAAGTGGCGCGGCGCACGGGCACCAACACCTCATCCATGCTCGCCGACGTCCAGGCCGGCCGGCAGACGGAGATCGAGGCCATCAATGGCTACTTGGTGCGCCGCGCGCAAGAGCTCGGGCTCGACGTCCCGGCAATGGAGGGTCTGTACAGGGCGGTGCAGGGCCTGGAGCGCCACCGGCAGCTGGCCGGGGAAAGCTCAGCGACTCCTGCAGCATGATGCAGCAGGCCTTTTCGCCATGAGGGAGCTAGGATGAGCTCGCGCTCGGCGACGGTGCAGCGCTCGCGGTCTCTGTCTCGGAGTCGGTCGACGCCGCCTCCCCCTCGGCCGCCTCGCTCGCCTTGGCCCCCGGGAGCACCGGCTTGTCGTGCCAGTTGTGCGGCTTCTTCACGTAGGTGTCAAAAGATCCAAAGAAGTTGCGATGTGCCTGGAACTGCATGCCCTTTTCCTTGTTGTCCACGATCGGGCTGTAGCGCTCGCGCGAGTCTAGCCTCAGCTCCGGGTCATACAGCACCTTGCGATACGTCAGCAGCGCCGCGCCGCCCAGCATCGCCGCGCCGCAGACCACCGGGAAGATCTGCGTGCGCTTGGCCGTCAGTGTGCTGGCAACCAGGCTCTCGCCCCGCGCGAGAGCGAGCGCGCGCGCGAGCGACACGCAGAGCTGCTCTAGCTAGCGCAGAGCAAGTGAACGAACTCACCATGTGCGCGCTAATCCACGGGCTCCGCGCGCTCTTGGGGGCCATCTTGCCTCCGGCGTGGGTTCCGCTGGCGTCTGGGTCTCTCCCGGCGCCACCGCCAATTGCGTTTTGCACCAGAGCCTGCTGCCGACGCTGCTGATGCTCTCCGCCTGCGCTCTGCGCGAGCGGGCTCGTGATGGCAGAGCAGGTCGGGTCCGCCGCAGCGGTCTTTATGCGCGCGCCTTTTGCCTCCGCGTCTCCTTTTCCCGCAAACAAACCAGGCAAATTCTGTCTTGTTGATGTCTTGTTGTCGTCTTGTCCTGTCGACCGCCGTGTCGACCGTCGTGTCGGTCGTCACGTCGTCATGAAGACGTCATGAGACGTCATGAAGAGATCGTCACGTAGAGGAAGAAGACACGGAGAGGACACGGCATGTTGAGGGCGTGTAGAGCGGACTCTTGCAGCCCTACAAAGGAACCCATCATGTGCCAGAGCTAAAAACCTCACGGGAGGCTCTGAAAGCTTCGCTAGAACACACCTTGTACCGAGCTTGGGTTGGCTATGCGTCTTGCTTGTGCGGCGGCTCCAGCGGTCTGCCGCAGTGGCGGTGTTCTCTGGTGTTCAAGGGAGGCAACGGCGTCGAAATAGGCCGTGGCCGCGATTTCAGAGACCGTCATGCTCAAGAGCCAGATTGACGGCGGCCCGCACACGCTCGACAACTTAGTGCGGAAGGATCGTCCACGCGCGACAGCAATGCGAGATGGACACCATCCACGAGCAGCGCCGCGCAGCCCAAGACAGCCATCAACCTCTTCCCTGCCCATGGGGTTTCAACTTCTCAAGCACACGGACGCCTTCACCATCTCACCACCTCGGCCATCTCAACTCACAGCTCGCGGTCCTGCCTCTCTAGAGCTAGCTAGCTAGCTGGAGAGGACGCCACTGAATTTGGCCTTTTCCCTCTCTGCCTCGTCCCGAGCTCGCCATCGTCGCCGAGCGCTCGCGTGGACCGTCCCGAGAAATGAACGCACTGCACGCGAGAAGCAGCGTGCGTTCCTCTCCGTCGTCCCTGTCCCCATCCTCAAGTTTCCTCGTCCTCGATGTCCTCGATGTCCTCGTCCTGGTCGTCCTGGTCGTCGTCCTGGTCCCGGCCCCGTGCTCGTTCCGCAGACCCGCTTCGGCTCCCGCTGCCTCCGCCAGCCCGCTGCACGGGCGGCGGCGCGCGCGCGAGGCGGCAGGGCACAGGCGGCAGCGCGTGCGCGCAAGGGCCGGCCCGCGCGCGCCGCGCCGAGCGGTCTCGGGGCGGCGCGAGCGGCGGCGCATCCCGCGGATCCGGGGCTCGCTCCGTGGAGTCCTCCATCCTCGGCGGCTGCGCCTGCCCGTGCTTCGTGGCGGACTTCTCCGACGGACGGCCTGCGCGCGCGCTCGCGAGGGCCCTCGCACGTGCCGTCGCCGCCGCAGCCAGCGCCAGCGCGCCGCGCGATGGAGGGCGCGGCAGGCGGCGCGGCGCGGCGCGAGCAGGGCGACCGGGAGCAGGCCGGCGAGCAGGCCCGCGAGGGCGCCGAGGAGCACGAGGGCGACGGGCAGCAGCAAGACCTGGAGGACCAGCAGCAGCAGCAACAACAGCAGCAGCAGCAGCAGCAGCAACAGCAACATCAACAACTACAACAGCAGCAACAGCAAGAACCACCACAACAAGAACGACACGACGACGCGACGCAGTGGGAGCAGCAGGACCAGCAGGAGCTGGGCCACCACGCGGAGCGGCAGCAGGAGGCCGAGCGCGCTGGCTCGCAGGAGGCGGAGGTGCTCGCGCAGCAGCAAGCGCAGCTGGAGGCGAGCCTGGAGCGCCTCGAGCTGGCGCACGGCAGCGGGAGCGGGAGCAGCGGCGGCTTGGCCGGCTTGACTGGCGAGGGCGAAGACCAGGACGGGGCGGACCACGCGTCCGCCCGCATGATGGACTCAGACCGCAGCATGGACCTGGGTGGCGATACCGCAGCGGAGCTGGAGGCTTCGGGCGAAGCGAGCCCGCGCTTATATTCGTGGAGCGGAGGGAATGGCGGTGGGAGCTCACTGTCGTCGCGTGAGACGTGGACTCGCCGCGGCGGCGAGGCGAGCATGCCGCGCAGCAGCAAGATCCGGCGGCGCCACCAACAGCAGGAAGACGAGGACGGGGACGCGGAACTGGGGAACGAGCGCGCGCTCCTGAGCTGGGGACAGAACAGCTACAGCGAGCTGGGTCATGGCGACGTGACGCCCCGCGCGATCCCGGAAGTGGTGAGCTTCTTGCGCGAGAATGACCTGGAGGCGAAGCAGGTCGTCGCTGGCAATGAGCACACGGCCATCCTCACGAAATCCGGCGCTGTGTACTCGGTGGGGTACAACGACTCAGGCCAGTGCGGCGTCGGGCACACGAACCGCGTGTCGTCGTTCCAGGAGGTAGTGGCACTGCGTGATAAAGGCGTTGTCTCGCTGTGCTCGGCGAACGGGTGCGAGCACATTCTGGCCATCACGTCACAGGGCCTGCTCTACTCGTTCGGCTACAACTCGCGCGGCCAGCTGGGGCACGCAACCACGACCCACGTGTCGCGGCCGCGGCTGGTGGAGGCCCTGGCGCGGCGGCGCGTGGTCTTGGTGAGCTGCTCGTACCACCACACGATCCTGGCAACGAGCGACGACGAGGTCTTCGCCATGGGGCGAAATGACTTCGGTCAGCTGGGGCTCGGCGACCGCGTGGACCGCAACGTGCCCATGCCGCTGACGGCGCTGCCGCGCGGCGTCGTACTCAGCCTGGCCGCCGGCCAGTACCACAGCGTCGTGTCCATCGACGGCCTGGGGGTCTTCTCGTGCGGTAAGAACGACAACGGCCAGCTCGGCATGTCCACGACCGTGGGCGAGCCTCAGGCTCTCCCGGTGCACGTGCTGCACCCGATGGGCCCGGTGGCGGCGGGCGCGGTGGCGACGCGCGGCGGCTTCGGGCTCGCGGGCGTGATGGCGACGCCAGCGGGCGGCGGTGGCGCGGCGTCGGCCGGGTCCAGTCCGGTGCAGGTGGTGCACCTGAGCTGCGGCTACTACCACACGGTGGCGCTCACTTCGGAGGGCGCCGTGTACGCCTGGGGGCGCGGCGACTACGGACAGCTCGGCCTGGGCGCGCGCGTGAACCAGCCGCAGCCACAGCGCGTGCTGGGCGTCCCAGACAACATCACGAGCGCTGCGTGCGGCGCCTATCACACGCTGCTGCTCTCGGAGGATGGCCGCGTGTACGCGTTCGGGCGCAACAATCACTCGCAGCTGGGCCACGGGGACGGCGACAGCTTTGCATCGCCCGTGCGCGTCGAGGCGCTCGCGCGCTACAACGTCATCAAGATTGCCGCCGGCTTTTATCACTCGGTGTGCCTGACGGGCCCAGCGGACCGCTCCGCCAAGCTGCCCACATCGACGCTGAGCTCAGACCTGCGCTGCATGCTCAACAACCCGGCGCGCGCGGACGTGACGTTCATCGTCGAGGGCCGCCCGCTCTACGCGCACCGCGCCATCATCATGGCGCGCTGCGAGCCCTTCGAAGCGATGCTGGACGGGCCCATGCGCGAGGCCAACCAGCGCGAAGTGCACCTGCGCGACCTCCAGTACCACGTGGTGCTTGCGCTTCTCGAGTTTCTCTACACGGACGAGGTGCAGGAGCTCGACGAAGGCGTGGATCTGGACTTCGCGCTCGACCTGCTCGCCGTGGCGGATCAGTTCCTCGTGGACCGCCTCAAGAGCCTCTGCGAGATCGCGATCCAAAAGTCCATCTCCGTGGAGAACGTCGCCGTGATGCTCAAAACCGCGGACCAGCGCCAGGCGCACGCGTTGCGGCGCCGCTGCTTCAAGTTCATCCTCAAGCATTTTGGCGAGGTCATCGGCACCAAGGGTTTCGTCGATCTGCCGCGCCCGCTCTTGGGCAGCGTCCTCCGCGCGGCCCATGAGCGTGGCGTCACCCTCCGGCCGCCCCAGCCTTCCCTTGATCCGCTCTTTTAAGGTTGAGTTGAGTTGAGTTTGCAATGTGACAAAAACGCGTGGACTTTGAAGAGGAGGAGCCCGTCGCTGCACAGCGCTGCACAGCGCTGCACAGCTTGGGCGCGCCTGCCCTGCCCTGCCAGCTCTTTCGTCAGGCGGAAAGATGCCGAGCGTGATAGGTGCAGTACTTGACGCCCCGCTGGCGCCTGGACCTAGAGCAGCCGGCGTGTTGGCAACGCGGCCCGCCGCCATGCGCTTTGCACATGCCAGGAGCACCCCCTGACTGCGCCCTCTTAGCGCATCCTGTAAACTGGCAGGCCCTCGCACCTCCGTGTGCGAAGCAGAAGCGGCCGCCAGAGAGCACCCTCTCGCAGCCTTGCGCCTCGCAGCGCTTCTTGGACCCGCCATGGGCTCGGCACATGTGAAGCAAGCTTGTAGGTCGCGCCGATCTGGTGCAGTCTACATGCGCACAGCGTCTGCCGCCGCCGTGCGCGATGCAGAGGGGAAGGCCGCCGGGGGATGCCGATTTGGGACAGCCATCTGGCCACTCACAGCGTTTGCCGCCACCGTGTGCAATGCAATAGGGAAGTCCCTTGGTCTGAGCATGCTTGCTGCAATCTTGGTGCTCGCAGCGCTTGCCCCCGCCGTGCGAAGAACACCGGCCGCGCAAACCGCCTCCAATCACGAAGCCTTGGCAACCGCCGTGACCACAAAGCTGCCTGCCACCGTGCTTCCTACAGCGTCCCTTCAGGACTGCGTAGGTTTCACAGCCGGTCTCTGAGCAGCGCTTGCGCTTGGAGGGTTTTGTTGCACCGCGCTGCGCTGCGTCCTGCCGCTCGCGAGCGTCTGCCAAGACAAGCTCTTCAGCGATGTCCTCCGCCTTGACGAAGTTGCTCACGGCACCCATGGTGTCGAGGTCCTCGGCGTCGATGAAGCGTGCGTACGACGATGGGCGCTCTAGCTTGACCAAGACCTCCTCCACGGGCTGAGGCTTCTCCTCGCGCCGGGCGCGCTTGCCTGCAGGCGCTCCGACGAAAGCGCCTTGAGCACCCTGACTGTGCGGAGCCCCCAGACCTTGCTCGCCGCGCTTTGGGCATGGCGATGGCCGCCGCGACGTGCGTTTGCCGCCGCTCAGCGACGCGTGGAGCTCGTTGCCGCCCGACATGTGCCTGCTGCTGGCTAGCTAGCTAGCTAGCCGGGCGCGGAGCTCGGGCCGCTGCCCTGCGCGGCGAGCCTTCCGCCGCGCGACAGCGCCGGCCGATCGAGGTTTGCTGGGCTGGCCGCACCGCACCTAACCGTCGCAGGATTTTCCCGGGCGCAACTTGAAGTTGAAGTTGAAGCCTTTCGCGGCGGCGGGCCGGCCGGGGCAGCCGCGAGGCACAAAGAGTTGAAGAAGGAAAAGGAAAACAGAATGTTGGTCGCGTTGTCGCCTGCCTATTTGTCGGTCGACAGCTTTGGGTGTTCAAGAAGACTCGCGAGCTGCGTGCAGACGTGGAGTCGCGCGCGTGCAGCCCGCTCCACTGCCTCACTCACACATCGTCATTGATCGGGTGGTCAAGACCGTGGTTGGAGGGGTCGGCGGCGTCCTCCGGAGTCACGCCGCGCGGGAGGCGCGAGGTGTTGTCGCCGCAGGAGAGGTAGGGGTTCTGGTAGTACTTGACCTTGGGACTGTGGATCCAGAGGCGGCGATGGCGGCCGATGGCGGGGCGCATCTTGTCGACCATGCCGAGCTTGAGCATGCGCGGGTTGACGAGGACGCAGTCGGAGCAGTGCCAAAAGTCGGAGTCGAGGTGCTCGCCAAAGGACCAGGAGTGGTTGCTGGCGCGACCGGTGCGCACGGCCTTGATGTTGGCCCAGCGGTAGAGGCGCGCGGAGGAGCGCACCCGGCAGGTGATGGGCTGGAGGCCAACGATGGCGGCGACGAAGGTGTGAAAGGTCTCCACGAGGAAGAGGTAGAGGTCGACCGGCATGTAGAGGCGCAGGCTGAGGGCGACGAGCCAGCGCACGACCGTGGGCGAGACAGTGTCGCGGTCTATGCGGTTGAGCTGCTTGAGCGAGAGCACGCAAAAGAGCGCGAAGGCGACCGGGACGTCGAAGAAGATGGTGAGGACGCCACCCCAGAGCGCGAGGAACTGCTCGACGAGAGCGAGCGGGAGCCAGATGAGGGCGAAGACGTTGCGGTACACAAGGAGCTCGACAGCGATCTTGGCAGAGGCCGGGGAGGCCAAACAATAGCAGAGGTAGCTGCTGGGCGCGCCGGGCGCGCCCAGATCGAGGTAGTGTGCGGTGCGATAGAAATCTCTCTTGCGCGTGGCCTTGTCGACGGGCTTGCCGACATAGAACATCTGGTTTCCATTCTCCTCCTTGAGCTGCTCCTGCAGGCTGAAGTGATTGAGCGGGCTGTAGACGTAGCAGGTCTCACGCACGGGCTGGAGGTCCTTGATGAGTAAGCGGAAGAAGCCGTGGCGCTCGACGAAGATGCGCGGGAACTGCGTGGCGCGGCGCGGGAACTCGGAGGTGCTAAAGGCCGTGTAGATGCCCGAAAAGGCGGTGTGCATGAGCAGGACGATGTTGATGCAGGCGGCGATGGAGAGCACGAGGTCCTTGTCGTTGAAGGCGCAGCATGCGTCGCCCGTGGGCTGGAAGAGTCCGAGGTAGGCGTTGGAGGGCTTCTCGACAGTGCAGTCGACGGGCGTACCGGCCAGGGTCTGGTTGGCCACGAGGCAGCCGGTAACGATCTCGCCGGCTGCGTCGTAGGTGTGGCGCGTGAAGAGGTCCGAGACCTCAGCTGCCGAGGCGACGACGGAGATGAGCACGGATTTGGTCGAGAGCGTGAGGTCGGCGCGGTAGTACATGCGCAAGCTGAGGGACTCGTTGCCGAAAAACCGCGCAACGGCGCCGAGCAAAAAGGCCTGGGGCGGGAGCCACTCCTCGGAGGCGATGCCGGCCACGACGACGCCGGCCACGATGCTAATGACGGGCTGATCCAGCATGGTCGAGTACGAGAGGATGGTGGCGAAGGCGGTGACGATGATGGCGACGACGGCGTCGCTCCAGTCGTCCTTGTTGCGCTCCATGAGCCAGTCGTCCCAGGTGTCCTTGTTGGAGCGCGGCAGGTCGCGCACGAGCGCATGCGTGACGTAACGCTCGGAGCTGTCGACGTCCTCCCAGTTGACGTAAAAGTAGATCTTTTGGTACGCGCTGGCCATCTCGGCCATGTGCAGCGCTTCGCCCGGGTGCGCGACGCGGTGCTCGGTGCGCAGCACCTGGTCCATCTCCCAGACCAGCGAGTGCCGTGGCACGCGCTGGCGCGGGTCGTCTAGGTTGGCTGGAAGGATGTCCAGCTCCATGAAGTAGATGGGCACGTCGTCGCCGGCCTGGTCCTTGGCGAAGAGGTACAGCGAGAAGGAGGTGTCCGGCAGCACGTTGATGAGGTTGGTCTTGAGCAGCACGCGCCAGAGCCAGAGGCTGTCCCAGTGGCCGGCGGACTCGCGGCGCACCGTGCGGAAGCGGCTGTGCGGCGCGGTGCGCTTGTCGCCGTACCGCAAGTGCCGCAGCACGCCGTTGTTGCCCTGCTCCGGACCGAGCCCGAAGTGCTCGCGCGTGTCGTCCAGGCTCCAGATGACGCCGTCGCGGCCCAGCACGCCCTCGAAGCCCGCGTTCATCACCGTCACCATGTACGTGTCGCCCTTGGCATTGGTCGCCTCGCGGTGCAGCATGTAGATGCCCTTCTTGGTGCGCTCCGTCTGGCTCTTCTCGTCCTTGATGGCGTCCGCCAGCTCCAGGATGAACCGCCGGTGCCGCCATGGCCGCCGCCAGTCCTTTCCCAGCAGGTCGTCCACCTCCCTCTGCACCGCCTCGGCCCCGCGCACCACGCCCTCCTGCGGTCCATTCTCATTGTTCAGCAGCTGCTGCAGCAGGTCGTCATCCAGCCGCCCGGTGCTGCGCGCCGGCTCGTCCTCCGCCTCGTTGTCCTCCAGCTCGTTGTTGATCACGAAGTACGGCGACGGCGACAGCATCCTTCCGTGCGTCCCGCCCTCAGGCCGTCCGCGTCGCCCCCGCTGCAGCGCGGCGCAGTGCCGTGCAGTCCAGCGCGCGTCGCGCGTTCGGCTTTTGCCGCGCCTGCAGCGCGACCGACCTTGGCCTCGCACGCGGCCGTGCAGCGCTTTGCCTCAGCCAGCTACTCCGACGCCGGCCACGGCTCGACGCGCCTTGCGTCGTCGCCTTGCAAGTCGGGCTCGAGCCTCCGCAAGCTTGCTCTGCGCGCTCTACACTGCTCCATTCGCCGCCGAATCACCGGTTCGCACGCGCGTGGCAGCGCGTTTTGCGGGTCCCGCGGCGCGTCCGCCGCGTTCTCCTGGCCGCCGCCGCCGCCGCCGCCGCGCTCGAGGCCGCGGCGCGGGCCCGGCCGGCGGCCGGCGCGAGGGGCGCGGGCGCGCGCGCGCCGCCGCGGCTCCGCGCGGCTGGGCTCGCGCGGGCGCGCCGGCGCGAGCCGCAAGTCAGCCGCAGGCGGCGGGGCGCGTGCGGCTCACGGGGGCACGCGCCAGGGTCACTGCAGTGGAGGCGAGGAGGGCCGACCCGCAGAGGGCGAGCGGGCGAGCGCCGCGCGGCCTGCTGCGACGCTGCGACAGCGCGCGGGCTCGGCGCTGCGAGCTCGAGGCTGCGGCGCAGCTGCAAGCTCAGCGCTGCGAGAACTCGCGCTCTCCGGCTCGGAGTCGCGGTGCTGGCGGCGCTGCACTGGCAGTGCGAGTGGCGGCCGGACATAGAGAAGGTACGACCGTGGAATCTTCGCGGACCCCCCTTTCGCGGCCCTTTCCTTTCGTGGTGAACGAAGCTGGAGCCGTGACATAACTTGGTGCAGTGACGAACAGTATCTACTGCGGCCCGGGTCAACGTGTGAGTGCCAGCCTGAGTGAGGACTAACTTTAGGCCTCGGGCTCGGACTTGGACTCAGACCCTCACTGTCATCAGAGTTTGTTCAAGTTCTTTGATCGGAAGAGTGGCCACCAAACTACTTGGCGTCATGAGTGTGATCGCCACTCGAGGACGCCGAGCTATCGCTCAGGCCCAGAGATCGGCGCAGAGCAGACGTGCCACTCGCAGTGCTGCTACCGCGACGTCCAGTGCCGCTCGGCGGAGATGGAGGCGCGGAGTGGCGCTTCGTGTTGTCGCCGCAGGAGAGGTAGGGGTTTCTGAAGAGCCTGGCGCCGACATCGTGGATCCACAGCCTGCGGTGGCGCTTGATGGCCGGGCGCTTCGAGTCGACCATGCCCATGGAGTTGTGACGCGGGTTGAGAATAACGCAGTCGGCACAGTGCCAGTAGCCCGAGTCGATGTGCTCGCCAAAGCACCAGGCGTGGTTGCTCTGTCGGCCAGTGCGCACAGCGCTAATGGCCGCCCAGCGGTAGAGGCGCGCGGTGGACCGCGATCGGCACGTGACAGGGTCGACGCCAGCGACCCGTGCGACCCGGTCGTAGTAAAGGTTGAGCAGCGCGAGGTAGAGGTCGACCGGAGCGTAGAGGTCGAGGCTCCAGGAGACCAGCCGGGTCACAAGCCACTGTGGCACGGCTTTGCGGTGGACCACGTTGATCTTGTTGAGTGCAGCGACGCAGAAGAGCGCGAGGGCCACGGGGAGGTCAAAGGCGAGTGTGAGGAGGCCGCCCAAGAGCGCGAGGAGCTGCTCCACGAGTGCGAGCGGCAGCAGCCGCAGCGTCCAGTAGTTGCCGTACACCATGACGTCCACGGCGATCCTGGCACTGACCGGGGACGCAAGCCAGTAGCAGAATATGCTGGAGGGCGACCCTGGCGCCGCGAGGTCAATATAGTGGGCCTTGGTCTGGTGAGGGTCCTCCGCACCGATCTTGTGGTAGTCGAGCGGCTTGCCAACGAAGAACATCTGACGTTCCGGGTTGATCTCCTTCTCCTTGGGATCATTCATGGCCTCCTGCAGACCGAAGTGGCCGAGCGGGCTTGCCACGTAGCACGACTCGCGCACCGGCTGCAAGTCCATGAGGCGCCTGCGAAAGAAGCCGTGCCGCTCGACCCAGATGCGCGGAGTCTGCCTGGGCCGCCGCGGGAAGTCGGAGTTGCTGAAGCTCGTGTAGATGCCGGAGAAGGCGGTGTGCATGAGCAGCACGATGTTGATGCAGGCTGCGATGGAGAGCACCAGGTCCTGCTGGTTGAAAGCGCAGCACCTCTCGCCGGTCGGGTAGAAGAGGCCGAGAAAGCCGCCGCCGGAGCCCTCGGTGTCGTTGGCGCAGTCGACGGGCGTGCCGCCGACGGTCTGGTTCACGACGATGCAGCGCGACACCTGGTCACCATTGGCATCTTGGACCTGCTGGGTGAAGAGGGTGGAGACCTCGGCGGCCGAGGCGATGACGGAGATGATCACGGACTTGGTGGAGAGCTCCAGATCGGCGCGAAAGGACATGCGCAGGCTGAGGGACTCGTTGCCGTAGAAGCGTGCAATGGCGCTCAGGAGGATGGCCTGGGGCGGGATCCACTCCTCCGAAGCGATGCCAGCCACCACAATACCGGCCACAATGTTGATGACAGGCTGATCCAGCATGGTGGAGTACGACAAGATGGCGGCGCCGACGATCACGAAGATGCCGAGAACGGCGTCGCCCCAGCTGTCCTTGTGGCGCTCATGCAACCACTCGTCCCAGGCGCCCTTGCCAGAGCGCGGCAGGTCCCGGATGATCGTGTGCGTGATGTAGCGCTCGTCGCTGCTCTTGTCCCGCCAGTTGACGTAAAAGTAGACCTTTTGATACACGCTGCAGAGCTCCGCCATGCGCAGCGCCTCGTCGGGGTACGCCTTGCGAGTCTCGTTGCGCAGGACCTGGTCCATCTCCCAGACCAGCGAGAAGCGCGGCAGGAGGTGGCACGGGTCCGCCCATGACTCCTCTGTATTCACGAGGTGGCCATCGTCGATCAGGAGGTCCAAAAAGTAGATGGGCACGTCCGCGCCAGCCTCGTCCTTTGCAAAAATATAGAGCGAGAACGCCCGGTCCGGCACCATGTTGACCAGGTCAGACCGGAGCAGCTTGCGCCAGAGCCAGAGATTCTCCCACTTTTGAACGCTCTCCTGCGAATCGTCTTCGCAGTCGCTGCCCTCTCTCTCACGCGCGCGGCGAAACTCGTCAAATTCGGCCTGCTCGCGCGGCGACCACCCACCCATCATCTCTTTAAAGGTGTTGATCACCGTCTCGCATGAGCACCTGGAGCCGCCCAAGCACGACTGGCAGAAAACTTTGTCAACTCCTCCGCGGCCATCGTCGTCATCTTCCTCCTTGCCCCGGTTCGGCTGCCCAAGGACGGCCTCGAAGCCGGCATTGAGGACCGTGACCCTGTACTTGATGCCTGTATCTGGATCTCTGGCCTCGCGCCGCAGCATGTAGCGAGTGGCGTCCGTGCCTTCGCTAACGTCCGTGTTCGTCTCTGCGATGACTTTGGCCACATCCCGGATAAAGCGCGTGTGCCGCCACGGACGCTGCCACGGCTCTTTCCACCGGTTCTTGCCGATCTCCGCCTCAATCTCCGCCTCGTCGGGCCGTCCGTCCGCGAAAAGCTCCGGCCGCGTCCTCTCGAGGTCCTTCCGCAGGTACGTGTATGCCTCGTCCATGTGCCCCTCGTGCAGGAACTCCTCGACCATCTCCTCCACATCCTCCGGCTTGTACGCCATATAATTGCGCATCTCCCCTTGCTCCTCTTCCCCACGTTCGCCCGCATTGAAGAGCTGCTCAATGAGATGCGGCTTGAGATTCCCGTAGTTCTCGGCCTCTTTGCCTGGGACCTCGCCATGGTAGGTCTTGATCACATGGTATTTCGACGACGGGCCCTCCGACATGGTCGAGCACGAGCCGCTGTGCGAGTCGGCCTGCGTCGGAGCGCTGACCACCGTGGGCGGGCCGGCCAGCGTGGGGGGGGGGCACGTGCACAGCTAGGCCACGGGCTTCGGCCGCGGCCGGCCAGCAGTTCCGGGTCTACCTCGCTCGCGGGCGGACGCCCGGGCCGCCCTCGCATTCGGCGCCGCCAGTGACTCGGACTCGGACCGCCTCACCTTCTTCAAGTTCGAGTCGATCTGCCAGGCTGCAGTAGCGGCTGTCCGCGATGGCCGGTCCGGCTTGCCATGGTTGGTTGCTTGCTTTGTTCAAGTGGAAGAAGGCCCGGCTGCAGCGACGACGAGAGGCCAATCTAGCTAGCGAGCTAGCCTGCTTTGGCCGTGAAACTCGCTTCCTCTCTTGCGCGTGCGGCGCGCGCGCGCGCGCCGATGCAGTGTCTCCCTCGCGCGCGCGCGCCGATGCAGTGTCTTCCTCGCCCGCCGCTCCCACTGACGCGTGACTGACAGTCTGAAGGCCGGCCACGTCGCCGCAAGTACCCTGGCAGGCTGCACTGCACTGCACTGCAGTGTCGTCCGGCGTCGCCGGCGTCTCCCGGCGTCCGGCGTGTCTCGGTTCTAGCCCGGCGCGCGCCGAGGGCCGACTCGGAGCATCCGTGCAGAGGATCTATCATCTCTGGGCCGTCCGCGGTCCCGTCGTCCGCGAACTCCTCCGGGTCGGCGGGTCGCGCGAGTCATTGACATTGAATGCGGCGCTCGGCCAGCTGCTGCAAGTTGCAACGCATCGCAGAGAACTTGCGGGAACTTGAGGACGGAGGCGCGCAGTGGCGCGGCCACTCCCACTGCACGCGCCGCGACCCGGGCGACCCGGACTGGACGGCCGTGGAGGCGCGACATCGGACGCGCGCGGCGGCGTGGGAGCGGCACTGCACTGCCCTGCACGCGGCACGGCTCGAGTCGTGTCTGGGCGAGCTGCCGGTGAAGCGGAGCTATGCAGTCACTGCACGCAGCGCCATGGAAGCCCACCACGCGGCTGAGGTTCAAGGGGAGACGAAGCGAGGCTCGCGAGACAGTCAGGCGAGGAGAGGAGAGGAGCACGCGCTTCACGCGAGGAAGCGGCGGCCTCCGCGACCTCCGGCCAGGACAACAGCACGATGCATGCCAGAACAAGAACAGCAGAGCGGCAGGATCAAGACAAGTTCGAAGCGTTTCGCTAGCTAGCCAGCTAGCTAGCGCGCGCCAGGTTCTGGCGCAGCCAGATCGCGAGCACTGTACTTTTGTTCCGTGCCTGCCGCCCGTGCGGCATCCGATGATCCGAACAAGATGATTTATTTCTGATTTTCAAGTCAAGGTGCGAAGACTTGCGTTGTGTTGTCGCCGCAAGAAAGAAAAGGATTGGCGTAGCACTTGGCCTCCTCGTTGTAGATCCACAGCCTGCGGTGGCGGCCGATGGCGTGGTATTTGGAGTCGACCATGCCCATGGAGGCCACGCGCGGGTTGGCAATGATGCAGTCAGCGCAATTCCAGTACTGGTCTTCAATGTGCTCGCCGAAGCTCCAAGCGTGGTTGCTCTGGCGGCCGGAGCGCACACTGGTGATGGCTGCCCAGCGGTAGAGGCGCGCCGAGGAGCGAGCCCGGCAGGTGATGGGTTGGACGCCAACACGAATGGCAATCACATCGTGGCAGGAGCTGAGCAGATACAGGTAGATGTCAGCCGGCGTGTAGAACCAGAAGCAGACCTTGATGAGCATTGGGATGAGGCGGTCCGGCAGCAAATCGCGCGAGAGCCAGTTGGCGGTGTGGTGCAGAGCTGCGACGAAAAGAAAGCCAAGCGAGACGGGGACGTCACAGACGAGCGTGAGTAGACCGCCAACGAGCGCCAGGACCTGCTCCACGACTGCAAACGGGAGCAGACAGAGGGAGATGCGCCTGCGATAGATGAGATAGTCCGTGGCAATCTTTGCGGAGACAGGGGAGGCGAGCCAATAGCAAAAGAGGCTGGGAGGGGAGCCCGGCCCTGCTAGGTCGACCCAATGGTCTTCGGCGCGAGACTCCTCATGACTTGCAGCGACGTCTTCGTGATAGGTCCCATCGCAAGTGGCGACCTTTCCGTCCTCGGGAGGCTCGCCGGCAAAGAATATTGGGAGCTTTCGGTTTTCCCCCATCACCGGCGTTCTCTCCATTTCCGTCAGCTTCCGCACAGACTCATCCAGACTGAAGTGTTGAAGCGGGGCAGACATGTAGCAGGGCTCGCGCACGGGCTGCAAGTCCAAGAGGCGGTCGCGAAGGTAGCCATGGGGCTCAGCCCAGATACGCGGAGCCTGCTTGGGGCGGCACGGGAAGTCTGCGGTGTTGAGCGACGTGATGACGCCGGAGAAGAGGGTGTGCAGGAGCAGCGTGATGTTGATGCAGGCAGCCACGGTAACGACCAAGTCCTGCTGGTTGAAGATGCAGCAGAGCTCACCCGTAGGGTAGAAGAGGCTCTCATAGACGTTGCTTGGGACGTGGGGGTCGTTGGCGCAGTCAACGGGCGTGCCGAAGATGGTCTGGTTCGCCACGATGCAGCGAGGCACGGTGCCGCCGTGGCCATCGCTGACCAGGGTGGTGAAGAGACCGGAGACCTCGGCCGCCGAGGCGATGGCAGCGATGAGCACCGATTTGGTGGACAGCTGAAAGTCGGCACGGTAGTACAGGCGCAGGCTGAGCGACTCATTGCCATAGAAGCGCGCAATGGCACCCATGAAGAAGGCTTGCGGCGTGAGCCACTCCTCGGAGGCGATGCCAGCAACCAGGCCGCCAGCAAGGATGCTGATGACGGGTTCGTTCAATGCGGTGGAGTACGATAGGAACGTCGCGATGACGATGATGCCGATGGCGAAGAACGCGTCGCCAGGGCTGTCCTGGTTGCGCTCCGCCAGCCAGGCGTCCCAGTCGCCCTTTCTGGAGCACGGAAGGTCCCGCACCATGGCGTGTGTGATGTGGCGGTCCTGGCTGGAGTCTTCCCAGTTCACGTAGAGGTGAACCTTTTGGTATGCGCTGGCGAACTCAGCCATGTGGAGCGCCTCGTTTGGGAATCCTTTGTGGTCAGCGTCGTGGTTCACCTGGTCCATCTCCCAGACCAGCAAGTATCGTGGCAAGGAAGGGTCCAGATTGGGATGTCCTTCGTCCTTGACGCGAAAGTCCAAGTAAAGAACCGGAACGTCAGCTCCGCCATTGCCCTTGGCGAACACGTACAGCGAGAAGGACTCGTCTGGCACCAGGTGGACCAAACTGGTTGTGAAGAGCTGCTGCAAGAACGAGAAGTCTTGCCACCTTTGCCCGGCGGCGTCGTTGGAGAGGCCAGCATTGCCCTCCTCCAATCTGTCGTCTGGCGACGTATCGGTCCCCGCGGGTTCGGTGCCATGTTGATCTCCACTCCTCGACAGGCCGTAGGCTAGCTGCGTGCTTGGGCGCCCTAGGATGCCATCAAAGCCGGCATTCAGGACCGTGATCTTGTACGTGCAATCCCCTTCGGAGGCCGTGCGCTGCTCCATGTAGTGCCCCGGTCGCTTCACCTTGAGGGCCGCCTTGGCCAAATCTTTGATGAATCTTTTGTGCCGCCAAGGGCGCCTCGGCGTGCTGTGCTCAGCACCCGTGCAGTCGCTGCGGAGAAGATCTTCGACCATCTGTTTCAGCTCCTCCGGCTTGGACGTGTGCACCAGCTCGTCCGGATTCTCGACCAACGTCTTTAGCAAGGTGTCCTTCAATCGTCCATAGTTCCGGTCCGTCTTGTCCTTGCCGTCATGAGCCACGTTGATGACGAAGGGTGGGGAGGCCATCGTGGTGACGTCCTTTGCGATTCGGCTTTGCCGGCCGCGGCGTCAGCCGGCCCTGCGGCCGCTTACTCGAAAAAGGTGTCCACGATTGGACGCTGCCTGTAAAAGGTGTCCCCCCCTTTTTGACAGCCTTGGCGGCCGCAGCAACCTCCCGCAGCGACTGCAGCACTGCAAGCAAGCCTGTGGCTGTGGCCACCGCGCCGCCGCACACTGCCTTGGCCACCAGCCAGCCTGGCCTGATGTATGTGAGGCAGTGCAGCCTGTGCAGGCGTCCGATCGAAAGCCTGGAGGTCGCCGAGCCTCCAATTTGCTCCAAGGCGCTCTCCAAGCCGGGCTGCGAGCCCAGGTGGGCCCGGCCGCGGCTTCTGCGCGTCCCAGCCTGCTGCACCGCGCGTTGTCTCGGCGCCTCCTCGTGGTCAGCGCCGCCGGCTGCGGCTCCAACTGCGCGGAGGCCGGCGAGGGCCGCTGGGACGGAGAGCAAGAACGAGAGCGGGAGCAAGAGTGAGAGCGAGAGGGCGACTTCGACTCCGAGAGGGATCGAATGGTTGAGAGCGAGGCGATTGGAGGCTGCCGCTAGTGGGAGAGGCTCCCGCGAGGCGAGAGCGAGAGCGAGAACGTCCAAGTCGTCTCCCAGAATCTGAGGCTGCTCCGCCGGCGAGCTCCGCGTGCCGCGTAGACTCGGGTCGGCAGTTCACAAGACTGGGCTGCGGCTGCTACCGTGACATGCCGCCGCACGCGCTGCAGCGCCGCGCTGGCACGGCGTCGCTGGCACTAACAGTAAAACATGGCCCGGACAGGGCCGACAGGCGGTGCGCTTTGTGGAAGTGGGCACTGGCTGCGCCTTGGGCGGCAGCAACGCGGCACGGTCGTGCGCCTTTGGCTCAGGCGCAGCGCGGCGCGGGTCCGAGTCACCGCAGGACACGCCTGATCCATTGACGACGCTGGGACGGAGAGCAAGAACGAGAGCGGGAGCAAGAGTGAGAGCGAGAGGGCGACTCCGACTCCGAGAGGGATCGAATGGTTGAGAGCGAGGCGATTGGAGGGAGACTCCCTGCCGCTAGTGGGAGAGGCTCCCGCGAGGCGAGAGCGGGAGCGAGAACGTCCAAGTCGTCTCCCAGAATCAGAGGCTGCTCCGCCGGCGAGCTCCGCGTGCCGCGTAGACTCGGGTCGGCAGTTCACAAGACTGGGCTGCGGCTGCTACCGTGACATGCCGCCGCACGCGCTGCAGCGCCGCGCTGGCACGGCGTCGCTGGCACTAAGAGTAAAACATGGCCCGGACAGGGCCGACAGGCGGTGCGCTTTGTGGCAGTGGGCACTGGCTGCGCCTTGGGCGGCAGCAACGCGGCACGGTCGTGCGCCTTTGGCTCAGGCGCAGCGCGGCGCGGGTCCGAGTCACCGCAGGACACGCCTGATCCATTGACGACAGCCTTCAAGGTCCGTAAAGGCAGATCAGCGCAGGCATCGTCCGCACTTGAACCCGTTGCTTATGGACAAGGGCCGCTGTTGGGCTGCTGCTCCACGTGCAGCCAGCCACCCGCCAGGTGCTTTCGCAAAAGTTTCTCGCCAGCGCGCGCCAGCGCCGCCGCATCGTCAGCCCATGTGAGTGCAAGCGCAAAGCGTCGAGAGCGAAGCTCGGGTCTGCTGGGAGGCGACGTCGGACAAGGGCAAGCACTCACATGTTGAGCTTAGCGTTTGCCTGCTCGTGGCCACGCCGACGGCGCAACTCGCCAGCGCGACAATTCGGACATGTGATCCGCAGTGCACAATGAAAGCTGGTGACGGGCTTGCGCGTGCTTGCGAACTTGTGCTCGTTCGCGCGGCGGCGCGCGGCGGCACGCGGCGCGTGGCGGCGAAGTCCAACGTGTGACAAAGAGCAGCACTTCGACGTTGAGTTGTCTCGTCTTTAGAACTGAAAGTCGGGCAAGGACTGGTTCTCGGCCGTCCTCTTGACGTGACAAACAGCCTACTCTCGTCCTCACAGAGCAGGTGCCTTCCAGCGGCACGTAACTAGACTGCGTCTGCATCACACTTGAGCCCGCCAGGATGTAGGTGCTACATGAACGAAAGGCGGAGATTCATTTTTATGATAGGGCGCACCATGATGAGCATGATGCCGAGCTGTGCTCAATGGTAAAATCTACACTTCTGGGATCGCGAGCGGTGTCGTCGCCACAGGAAAGGTAGGGGTTCTTGTAGGTCCTGGCGTCGACCTCGTTGCTCCACAGCCTGCGGTGGCGACGAATGGCCGCGCGCTTCCTATCAATCATGCCCATGGAGTTGTGACGTGGGTTAAGGATGACGCAGTCGGCACAATGCCAGTAGCCATTGTCGATGTGCTCTCCAAAGCACCAGGCGTGGTTGCTGTGCCGGCCTGAGCGCACGGCGCTGATAGCAGCCCAGCGGTACAGGCGCGCCGCGGAGCGGGCCCGACATGTGATGGGGTACACGTGGACGAGCTTGGCCGTAATGTTGTAGTAGCGAGTGAGCAGGTACAGGTACAGGTCCACCGGAGCATAAAGCTGCAGACTCCTGGAGACCAGCAAGGTCACGAGCTCCTGTGGAATGATATCGCGGCCGAAGAAGCTCAGCTTGTTGAGGACGGCCACGAGGAAGAGAGCGAAAGCCACAGGAACGTCAAAGACGAGCGTAAGCAGGCCGCCCAGGAGCGCCAAGATCTGCTCGAAGATGGCGAGAGGCAGCCATACCAGCGTCCTGGGTTTGCCGTACACCATTACGTCCACAGCGATCTTTGCACTGATCGGGGACGCGAGGCAGAAGCAGAAGAGGCTTGAGGGCGAGCCCGGCGCAGCTAGGTCGACCCAGTGAGAGTGGGGCATGCGGTTGGCCTGGTCGCCCATGCCAACCTCGTCATAGTTGCGCTTCTTGCCGATGTAGTACATCTGATATGCCGGGTTGCGCCTCTTCTCATCGTTCATGAACTCCTGCAAGCCAAAATGCCCAAGCGGGCTGGCTACGTAGCAGGACTCACGCACAGGCTGCAAGTCCATAATACGCTTGCGAAAGAAGCCGTGGCGCTCGACCCAAATGCGCGGGATCTGCATGGGCCGTTTCGGGAAATCAGAGGCGCTGAAGCTCGTGTAGATGCCTGTAAAGGCGGTGAGCACGAGCATCGTGATGTTGATGCAGGCAGCCACGGAGAGCACCACGTCCTGCTGGTTAAAGGCGCAGCACAGGTCGCCAGACGGGTAGAAGAGGCCTTGATAGCCACTGCCGGGGCTGTCGGCGTCGTTCATGCAGTTGACGGGCGTGCCACCGAGAGTCTGGTTGGCCACCACGCAGCGCGGCACCAGACCGCCGTTGTTGTCGCTGACCTGCTCAGTGAACAGGTTGGACACCTCGGCGGCTGAGGCGATGACGGAGATGAGCACGGACTTGGTGGACAGCTCGAGGTCGGCGCGGAAAGCCATTCGCAGGCTGAGCGACTCGTTGCCGTAGAAGCGCGCAATAGCGCACAGGATGATGGCCTGCGGCGGGATCCACTCCTCGGATGCGATGCCGGCCACAACGATGCCGGCCACAATGCTGATGACGGGCTGATTCAGCATGGTTGAGTACGAAAGGAGGGTGGCAGTGACGATAACAATAATGCCAAGGACAGCATCAGCCCAGCTGTCCTTGTGGCGCTCGTGCAGCCATTCGTCCCAAGCGCCCTTTCTGGAGCGCGGCAGGTCCCGAACGATGGCGCGGGTGATCTGGCGATCCTTGGAGTCGGAGACATCATCCCAGTTCACGAAGAAGTATACCTTCTGGTACACGCTGGCGAGCTCCGCCATGTGCAGCGCCTCGTCTGGGTAGGCTTTACGCTTCCGATCGCGGCGCAGGCGCAGGATCTGGTCCATCTCCCAGACCAGCGAGTGACGCGGCAGGAAGTCGCATGCATCACGACGTGGTTTGCTCTCCTTATCACCGTGGAGAAAGGCCTCGTCGATTTGCAGGTCCATAAAGTAGATGGGCACGTCCGCCCCGGCCGCGTTCTTGGCGAAGATGTAGAGAGAGAAGGACTTGTCTGGCACCATGTTGATCAAACGAGAGCCGAGGAGTTCTTGCCAGAGCCAGAGCTTTCCCCACGATCCCAAACTCTTCCGCTGCAGTCTGGGGTTGTCCTCGACGTCGAAATGTTGCGACAAGTTTCGGCCCTCCTCATTATCGCGCGGGCGGCAAACACCACTCAGGCAGCTCATCATGGTGAATCCCTCGTCTCCCCCGTCTCCCCCATCACCAGCCCGTTGCTGTCCCAGGATGGACTCGAAGCCGGCGTTGAGCACCGTGACTTGGTACCGGAGCCCGTGCTCATTGACAACCTCACGTCGCAGCATGTACTGCGTCGCATACTTATGTTCTACATGCTCGTTCTCGTGTTCGTTGTTCGTTGCCTGGATGACTTTGCTGAGGTCCATGATGAAGCGCTTGTGCCGCCACGGCCGCTGCCAGGGCTTCGACCAGCGGACCTCCCCGATCTCCTTCTCGAGTTTAGACTGGTCGAGCTCTGGTCTTTCCTCTCGTAGCTTCTTAAGCTGAAAGTCGTGCTCATCCTTGTCCATATGACCATCACGCAGAAACTCTTCGACCCTTTTCTCGACGTCTTTGGGGTGTAAGGCGAAGAAATTGCGTTTGGCTGTCTCGTCTGGAGTCATTCCTGAAAACCGATGCACCTTTTCGGCGTCCTGACGAAGCTCCCAGTCTTCCTCGTCCGAACATGCCTCGATTTCCGCATGGAGCCTGAGCAGATTATCCAGCAGGTCGTAATCCAGATGCCCATGGTTTGAGTAGATGTCGTTCCTGCCAAACTTTACCCCGGCCACGTCCTCGTCGTCCTTGCCGTTCTTGCCCTTGCCGTCCTTGCCGTCCTTGTCCTTGCCGTCCTTGCCGTCCTTGTCCTTGCCGCCCTTGCCGTCCTTGTCCTTGCCGCCCTTGCCGCCCTCGCCGCCCTTGCCGCCCTTGCCGCCCTTGCCGCCCTTGCCGCCCTTGCCGCCCTTGCCGTCCGTTGCCCCGTCCTCCTTCGGCGGCAGGATGTTCTGGATCACATGATACTGCGCCGACGGGCCCTCCGACATCGTCCTTCGTCCTGTGCCGTGCCGCCAACCCGCCGCAGTTCCTGGTCTGCCGGGCGACCTGGCGCAGGCTGGCGAGGCGGGCCGACTGCACCCTCGCAGGACGCCGCCACTGCAGCCTGAGCTGAGCAGCCTGCCGAGAAGGTTATAAGTTAGCCTGCTCCCGAGCTAGCGTATCATCATCTGCCAGATGCTGAAGGAGACGTCTGGGTGTGTGTGCGCCGGCCCGCCGGCCCGCCTCGAGTCAGGCGGAGTCAGGCTGCGCGCTTGCGGCTCGAGGACACTTGCTGCAGTGCGCTTCGAGTTGCTTCCGCTTGCTGCAGTGCAGGGCGCCACACTGCGCCGTCAGCGGCGCGTAGCGGCGCGATGATCGCGATCCCATCGCCGTCCCGGCCCGTCCGGCCGCCGGCGCAAGGCCGCGCTACGACCAGCCTCATGAGAGTGAGTGCGGTGCAGCAGAGCAGTGCTGGTCGCACTGCGACTCGGCAGCGCAGCAACCTATGCTTTCCTCTTCCAGCGCCGCGCGCGCGCAGGTGGGCAAGCCGTAGTCCCCAGACAGTCTGTCGCGCCGCCGGCCCGCACGTCAACCAGTAAACTCCGAAACTCGCCGCAGCGTGCCGACTCGGAGTCCGAGCCAAGCCAGGCCGCGCCGCGTGCTCTGATTAGCGTGCGCCGGCGGCCGGACCGCCGACGCCCGAGCTGGACCGGAGCTGACTGGCCCCGCCGTAGACCTCGTCTCAGGCTTGCAGACCTTGCGCAGGCGCCGCAGGCAGTGGCCATGGTTGTAAGGCCGCGAGGTGGCGGGTGCAGCTGCACCCCCGGCTCCGGGAGCAGCAAACGAAAGAGCTTTCACCCGCGTGAATGCTCTGGAGGTTTACCTGGTGCTTGACTCGAGCTCCAAGCGGTCCGCGCCGCCAACTCCAGGCCTGCCACGGTCCACGGGGCCCGGAAGTACCGCGCACGAGACCTGCTGCTCAGCTGCTGACACGCGAGGCCAAGCGCCGAGCCACTGATTGGCGGCGCCGCCGGCGCGAGACCGGTGAGCGAGCACACGCGAGGAGGACGGCCGCAGGCTTTTGCGAAACAACGATTGGGTGGCTCGGACAGAGCTCTCGAACCGCCTTGCACCGACGGGTCTCTTTGCCTTGGACCGAGATTCTCTGGTCTGCCGGGCGCCTGGCGCAGGCTGCCGCAGGCGGGCCAGGCCGGGCGGGCCGACCGCCAGCCTGAGCGGCCCGCTTGCGCTCTTGCGGCTCAACTTGAACTTGCTGTAGTGCGCTTCAAAGGAGCTTCAAGTTGCGTCTGCTTGCTTCGCCACGCGCAAAGCGTCGCAAGCGAAGCTCGGGTCTGGCTGCTGGCAAGCGAAGTCAGACAAGGGCAAGCACTCACTTGTTGAGCTTAGCGCTTGCCTGCTCGCGGCCACGCCGACGGCGCGCCTCGCCAGCGCGCAGTTCGGATCACCACGTGATCCGCAGTGCACAACGAAAGCTGACGGGCTTGCGCGGGCTTGCGAACTTGTGCTCGTTCGCGCGGTGGCGCGCGGCGCGCGCGGCGGCGCGCGGCGCGTGACGGCGAAGGCTAACGTGTGACAAAGAGCAGCTCGTGATTTGGTACGAGACCTCGACGTTGAGTCATCTCGTCTCAGAACTGAAAGTCGGGCAAGGACTGGTCTCTTGACGTGACTCACCAGACAGACAGCCTACTCACGTCCTCACAGAGCGGGTGCCATCCAGCGCTACGTAATTATACTGCGTCTGCATCACACTTGAGCGCCAGGATGTAGTATTTGAACGAAAGGCAGAGATTCATTTTTATGATAGGGCGCACCATGATGACGAGGCCGAACTGTCTTCAACAACGTCTCTGCCTCTGGGATCGCGAACGGTGTCGTCGCCACAGGAAAGGTAGGGGTTCTTGTAGTTCTTGGCGTGGATCTCGTTGTTCCACAGCCTTCGGTGGCGACGAATGGCCGGGCGCTTCTTATCAATCATGCCCATGGAGTTGTGACGTGGGTTAAGAATGACGCAGTCGGCACAATGCCAGTAGCCATTGTCAATGTGCTCTCCAAAGCACCAGGCGTGGTTGCTGTGCCGGCCTGAGCGCACGGCGCTGATAGCAGCCCAGCGGTACAGGCGCGCCGCGGAGCGGGCCCGACATGTGATGGGGTACACGTCAACGAGCTTGGCCGTAAGGTTGTGATAGCGAGTGAGCAGCCACAGGTACAGGTCGACCGGAGCATAGAGCTGCAGACTGCTGGAGACCAGCAAGGTCACGAGCTTCTGTGGAATGATATCGCGGCCGAAGGAGCTCAGCTTGTTGAGGACGGCCACGAGGAAGAGAGCGAAAGCCACAGGAACGTCAAAGACGAGCGTAAGCAGGCCGCCCAGGAGCGCCAAGACCTGCTCGAAGATGGCGAGCGGCAGCCATACCAGCGTCCTGGGGTTGCCGTAAACCATCACGTCCACAGCGATTTTCGCGCTGATCGGGGACGCGAGGCAGAAGCAGAAGAGGCTTGAGGGCGAGCCCGGCGCAGCTAGGTCGACCCAGTGAGAGTGGGGCATGCGGTTGGCCTGGTCGCCCATGCCAACCTCGTCGTAGTTGCACTTCTTGCCGATGTAGTACATCTGATTCCCCGGGTTGCGCGTCTTCTCATCCTTATCCTTCATGAACTCCTGCAAGCCAAAGTGCCCAAGCGGGCTGGCAACGTAGCAGGGCTCACGCACAGGCTGCAAGTCCATAATACGCTTGCGGAAAAAGCCGTGGCGCTCGACCCAAATGCGCGGGATCTGCATGGGCCGGTCCGGGAAATCAGAGGTGCTGAAGCTCGTGTAGATGCCGGTAAAGGCGGTGAGCACGAGCATCGTGATGTTGATGCAGGCAGCCACAGAGAGCACGACGTCCTGCTGGTTAAAGGCGCAGCACAGGTCGCCAGACGGGTAGAAGAGGCCTTGATAGCCACTGCCGGAGCTGTCGGCGTCGTTCATGCAGTTGACGGGCGTGCCACCGAGAGTCTGGTTGGCCACCACGCAGCGCGGCACCAGACCGCCGTTGTTGTCGCTGACCTGCTCAGTGAACAAGTTGGACACCTCGGCCGCTGAGGCGATGACGGAGATGAGCACGGACTTGGTGGACAGCTCGAGGTCGGCGCGGAAAGCCATTCGCAGGCTGAGCGACTCGTTGCCGTAGAAGCGCGCAATAGCGCAAAGAATGATGGCCTGCGGCGGGATCCACTCCTCGGAGGCGATGCCGGCCACAACGATGCCGGCCACAATGCTGATGACGGGCTGGTCCAGCATGGTCGAGTATGAAAGGAGAGTGGCACTGACGATAACAACAATGCCAAGGACAGCATCTGCCCAGCTGTCCTTGTGGCGCTCGTGCAGCCATTCGTCCCAGGCGCCCTTTCTAGAGCGCGGCAGGTCCCGAACGATGGCGCGGGTGATCTCGCGGAGGGGGGGCTTGCCATCCCCGCAGGTGATCTCGCCTTCTTTGGAGTCGGAGTCGGAATTGGAGTCGTCTTCACCTGCGTCCCAGTTTACGAAGAAGTATACCTTCTGGTACACGCTGGCGAGCTCCGCCATGCGCAGCGCCTCGTCTGGGTAGGCTTTGCGCTTCTCACCGCGGCGCAGGACCTGGTCCATCTCCCAGACCAGCGTGTGGCGCGGCAGGAAGTCGCATGCATCACGACGTGGTTTTCTCTTCTTCTCACCACGACGTGGTTTCTCCTCCTCATCGTGGAGAAAGGCCTCGTCGATTTGCAGGTCCATAAAGTAGATGGGCACGTCCGCCCCGGCCGCGTCCTTGGCGAAGATGTAGAGAGAGAAGGACTTGTCTGGCACCATATTGATCAAGCGAGAGCCGAGGAGTTTTTGCCAGAGCCAGAACTTTTTCCACGTTCCCAAACTTCTGGTGCTGCATTGGCTCTTCTGGCTCGCACTGCGCTGCAGTCCGGGGTGGGCCTCGAGGTCGCCACGGCACGAACCCTTTCGGCCCTCCTCCCACCCATCGTGCGAGCAGCAACCACCGCTCCGGCAGCTCATCGTGGTGAATCCCTCGTCTCCCTCATGGTGATCGCCGGCCGAAGACTGGGGGAAACCCTCGTGTACGTCATCACCGGCCCGTTGCTGTCCCAGGACGGACTCGAAGCCGGCGTTGAGCACCGTGACTTTGTACCGGAGCCCGACATCATTGACGACCTCACGGCGCAGCATGTACTGCGTCGCATACTTGTGTGCTTCATCATCATCCTGCACGTGATCTTTGTTCGCTTCCTTGATGACTTTGCTGAGGTCCCTGATGAAGCGCTCGTGCCGCCACGGCCGCCGCCAGGGCTTCGACCAGCGGACCTTCCCGATCTCCTTCTCGAGTTTAGACTGGTCGAGCTCTGGTCTTTCCTCTCGTAGCTTCTGAAGCTGAAAGTCGTGCTCATCCTTGTCCATATGACCATCACGCAGAAACTCTTCGACCCTGTCCTCGACGTCTACGGGGGAGACGAAGAAATTGCGTTTGTATGTTTCGTCTGGAGTCATTCCTGAAAACTGCTTCAGGTCCGGAAGATACTCCCAGCCTGCCTCGTCCGAATGTTCCTCGATTTTCGCATGCAGATTGAGCAGGTTGTCTAGCAGGTCGTAATCCAGATGCCCATAGTTTGAGTAGATGTCGTTCTCGTCGAACTTTACCCCGGGCTTGTCCTTGCCGTCCTTGCCGCCCTTGCCGTTCTGGTCCTTGCCGTCCTTGCCGTTCTTGCCCTTGCCGTTCTTGTCCCTGCCGTCATTGCCGGCCTTGCCGTCCTCTGCCCCGTCCTCCTTCTCCTTCGGCAGGATGTTCTCTATCACATGATACTGCGCCGACGGGCCCTCCGACATCGTCCTTCGTCCTGCGCCGTGCCGCCCAACCGCAGTTCCTGGTCTGCCGGGCGACCTGGCGCAGGGTGGCGAGGCGGGCCGACTGCTCCAGCCTGAGCAGCCTGCCAAGAAGGTTAGCCTGCTCCCGAGCTAGCGTATCATCTGAGCTTGAAGGAGACGCCTGGGTGTGCGCCGGCCCGCCTCGAGTCAGGCTGCTCGCTTGCGGCTCGAGTAAACTTGCTGCAGTGCCCTTCGAGTTGCTTCCGCTTACTGACGTGCGCCACCCTGCGCCGTCAGCGGCGCGATCCCATCGCCGTCCCGGCCCGTCCGGCCGCCGGCGTAAGGCCGCGCGCGCTACGACCAGCCTCATGAGTGCAGTGCTGCGTGCGGTGCTGGTCGCACTGCGAGTGTGGGCCATTGGCGTCGCCGAACTGCAGCGCAGCAACCTATGATTTCCTCTTCCAGCGCCGCGCGTGCGCAGGTGGGCACAGAGTCCCCCAGACTGTCGCGCCGCCGGCCCGGGCCGTCACGTCAACCAGTAAACTCTGAAACTCGCTGCAGCGTGCCGACTTGGAGTCGAGCCGAGCTCGCCGACCCAGGCCGCGCCGCGTGCTCAGCGTGCGCCGGCGGCCGGACCGCCGTCGCCCGAGCTGGACCGGAGCTGACTGGCCCCACCGCAGACCTCGTGCTTGAGTCTCAGGCTTGCAGACCTTGCGCAGGCGCCGCAGGCAGTGGTTGTAAGGCCGCGAGGTGGCGGGCGCAGCTTGCGGCCCCGGCTCCGGGAGCAGCAAATGAAAGAGCTTTCAACCGCGTGGATGCTCTGCCTGGTACTTCACTCGAGCTCCAAGCGGTCCAGCCGCGACTCCGGGCCTGCCACTGGTCTACGGGCCCGGGAGTACCGCACGAGACTCGGACCTGCTGCGGACACGCGAGGCCACGCGAGCCACTGATTGGCGGCGCGAGACCGGTTTGCACAGCGAGGAGGACGGCCGCGCGCGTCAAGTTCTGCAAAACAACGATTGGGTGGCTCGGACAGAGCTCTCGAGCCGCCTTTTGGGCGGGACTTTGCACCACGGGTCTTTGCCTTGTGCCGAAATTCTCTGGTCTGCCGTGCGCCTGGCGCAGGCTGCCGCAGGCTGGCCAGGCGGGCCGACCGCCAGCCGGAGCAGCCCGCGAAGAACTTGAAGGAAGGCCTGCTTATGTGAAGGAGACTTCGGGGTGTGCGTCCGAGTCGGCCCCGCTTGCGCTCTTGCGGCTCAACTTGAACTTGCTGCAGTGCGCTTCAAGTTGCGTCTGCTTGCTGCGCCACGGTGCGCCGTGAAGAGGCGCGATCCGAACACCGCCTGGCGCGAGGGCCGGCGAGGCCGCTCGCTACGCCCAGTGCGGTGGAGAGCTGGCACTGCAGCCCGGCCTCTGCAGCCTGCATGATTTCCTGCGGTCTCGGCATTTTGCAACGGCGATCTGCAGCAACTTAGCGCTTCCGTCTTCCAGCGCCGCGCGTGCGCGTGCCCGAGAGCTTCCACATGCCAGGTGGGCACAGACTGTCGCGCCGTCGCGCAAAACTCACGTGGCAACTTGCAAGTTGCGGCGCTCCGACCCAAAGTTCTTCCGAGCCCAGGCCGTCGCCGTCCGGCGCACGTCCTTACGCCGGACCGCCGTCAAGTCGCCCGAGCTGGACTGGAGCTTGCGCATGCGGTGGAGGAGTGGCGGGCGGAGCTTGCGCCGCCGGCTCCGAGAATGGCAAACGAGAAAGCTTTCACGCGGGTGAAAGCTCTGGTGGTTTTCGTGGGGGTGCCCGGGCGTTGGTATATGGTACCGCAGTAATCGCACATCACTTCAAGTCGTCCGCGCCGCGAACTCTCTGCGGCCTCCAAGCCAGTCCAAGCCACTGCACGGCCCTGGCCTGGTCCACCGCGCGCGAGTCTGACACGCGCGGCCGTGAACCACCGATCGATCGGCGGCGCGAGACCTGTTTGTACACACGCAAGGAGGACGGTCGCACGCTGCTTGAAACATGGATCGGGTGGCCTGGCGCTCTCGAGCCGCCTACGCAGCCAGGCCGTGGCCGGGGCAAGACCTAGACATCCGGCTCGGCCTAGGCTAGCGCTGGTTGTGACTCGGACAATAATGTTCTCTCTGTTTTGTTCGACCACTTGCACGGCGTTCTCAAATTGTGACAGGTGAACGCGGAACGGAACGTGCGGGGGGAATGGGCTTGGCAAGTCTCGCCAAGAGGTTTCGCAGCGTTTCGCAGAGCATTCACGAGTTCCTTCTTGTGCATTCGAGGGTTCGCGCTTCTGCCGCTCAGGCTACTGCGCCTCAGCGCACGTACAACAAGCGCTTCGGCATGAGAACCCAGCCGTGACTGAGACGTGGCCAAAACTCGGAAACAGCGCCGCTCTGGCAAGCTAGAAAACGCAAGCCATGGCTGGGACCATGACGATCAAACTCCTCTACACTGCACATTGCAGCCGGGATTTCAAGCACTTCTGAGAATACGGGCCAAAGGCCAGGGTCTACCACCGCTGAGCGGCGGCTCAGGTGGCACCGAGCGGCCGGCGGCTCAGGTGGCGCCGCCGCTGGGTTCAACGACAGACTCGTAGGCCTCTCAAAGACCATCACAATTCTCTCCCCGGCTCCGCAACGCGCCGCGCCGCGCCGTGACGCGACGAGAGGTGTCGTTCGTTGGGAGCGGCGCACGGGCGCGCCGGCTATTTCGAGCGCAAGTTTGCTCGGCGACATTGCAGCCGTGCTCCTGAAACATGATCGCGGGCCATGTGTTCCTGAAACTTTCAGAAACACGGCCGAGGCGGAGAAGAAGAAAAGAAATGTCATCAATCATCCTTAGGCCGCGTGTAGTGGTCATCAATCTTCCTTGGACCGCTTGTGGCGCGTGGTGTTGTCTCCGCAGGAAAGGTAGGGGTTTTTGTATGTGACGGCGTCCACATCGTGGATCCACAGCCTGCGGTGGCGCTTGATGGCCGGGCGCTTCTGATCGATCATGCCCATGGAGAGCATGCGCGGGTTGACGATGACGCAGTCAGCGCAGTGCCAAAAGCCGGAGTCAATGTGCTCACCAAAGGACCAAGAATGGTTGCTGGCGCGGCCGGAGCGCACGGCGCTGATGGCCGCCCAGCGGTACAGGCGAGCTGCGGAACGCGCCCGGCACGTGACGGGACTCAAGCGGACGAAGCACAGCATGGAGACCAGGTCGTAGTAGCGGTTGACGAGCATCAGGTAGAGGTCGACGGGCGCGTAGAGCCGGAGGCAAAGAGCGACGAGGTCGGTCACCATCTCCTGAGGCAGCAGGTCGCGGGCGAGCGAGTTGACCTGGTTGAGAATGGCAACGCAGAGAAGCGCGAGAGCCACGGGCACGTCGAAGGCGATGGTGAGCAGACCACCCAGGAGCGCGAGGGCCTGCTCGAAGATGGCTAGCGGTAGCAAGAGCAAACTCCAGTAGTTGCCGTATACCATCGTGTCCACGGCAATCTTGGCGCAAACGGGGGATGCGAGCCAGTAGCAGAAAAGGCTGGACGGGGCACCGGGCGCCGCCAAGTCGACCCAGTGGGCCCCCGGCATTCCGCGCTGCTTGACCGTGTCGTGCTTTAGGGGCTTGCCCACGTAGTACATTTGCCGGTCGGGGTTCCGCGCCCTTTCGACGTCGGAATTCATTTCTGCCTGTAGGCTGAAGTGGTTGAGCGGGCTGGCGACGTAGCAGGACTCGCGCACCGGCTGCAAGTCCATGATCCGCTTGCGAAAGTAGCCGTGACGCTCAATCCAGATGCGCGGGATCTGCGAGGGCCGCCGCGGGAAGTCGGAGTTGCTGAAGCTCGTGTAGATGCCGGAGAAGGCGGTGTGCATGAGCAGCACGATGTTGATGCAGGCGGCGATGGAGAGCACCAGATCCTGCTGGTTGAAAGCGCAGCACTTGTTGCCGGTCGGGTAGAATAGGCCGAGGAAACCGGCGCCGGAGCCCTCGGTGTCGTTGGCGCAGTCGATGGGCGTGCCGTCGATGGTCTGGTTGGCGATGATGCAGCGCGACACCTGGTTGCCGTTGGCATCCTCGACCTGCTGAGTGAAGAGGGTGGAGACCTCGGCTGCCGAGGAGATGACGGAAATGATCACGGACTTGGTGGAGAGCTCCAGATCGGCCCGGTAGTACATGCGCAGGCTGAGGGACTCGTTGCCGTAGAATCGCGCGATCGCACCAAGCAGAAAGGCTTGAGGTGGGAGCCACTCCTCGGAGGCGATGCCGGCCACGACGATACCAGCCACGATGCTGATGACGGGGCGGTCCAGCATCGTCGAAAACGACAGAATGGCGGCGCCGATGATGACCAAAATGGCAATGATGGCGTCGCCGGAGCTGTCCTTGTGGCGCTCGTGCAGCCACTCGTCCCAGTTCTCCTTGCGAGAGCGCGGCAGGTCCCGCACCAGCGCGTGCGTGATCTCGCGCTTGTCGCTGAACTTGTCCTTCCAGTTCACATAAAAGTAGACCTTTTGGTACACGCTGGCGAGCTCCGCCATGCGCAGCGCCTCTTTCGGGTACGCGTCGCGCGTCTCGTTGCGCAGGACCTGGTCCATCTCCCAGACCAGCGAGAACCGCGGCAGCAGGTTGCATGGGTCCCGCTTCCTCTTGCTGTCCGACGTGATGTAGCCTTCGTCGATTTGCAGGTCCATGAAGTAGATGGGCACGTCGGCACCTGCCTCGTCCTTGGCGAAGAGGTAGAGCGAGAACGACTTATCCGGCACCATGTTGATCAGGTTCGACTCCAGCAGGAGCCGCCACAGCCACAGCTTGTCCCACTTCTGGTCCGATTCCTCCTCTTCGTCGCCGTCACTGCCACGGTTCGACTTGGCCTCCATGTCCATCTTATCGTCGTCTTGAACGCGGCTCATGTCAATGCGGCTATCTTTGAGCTCGCTCGCGTCCCCCCCGCCGCTGCAGCTCCACAGACAGCTTGTGCAGCCGCCCTCGCCGTCTCTGCTCTCCACCCAATCGGGCGACAACGCCTGCGAGTCCGTCTCGTCTGGGTTGGGTTGCCCAAGGACAGCCTCAAAACCGGCATTGAGCACCGTCACCCGGTACCGGAGGCCGTCCTCGTCGACCGCCTCGCGCCGCAGCATGTACCGCCGGGCGTCCTCATCCTTCTCCACCTTCCTCGCTTCGTTCGTATCGGCAATCACCTTGGCCAGGTCCCGGATGAAGCGCGTGTGCCGCCACGGCCGCTGCCAAGGCGTCTTCCATCGGCTCTTGAAGGGCTCTCCGTGGTGGTACCTGGCGAGGCTCTCTTCCCGCCTGTTCTCGAATTCCATGTCCCGGTGGCCTTCGTTCAGGAACTCCTCCACCATCGCGTGCACGTGCTTTGGCTTGAACGCCGTGAAGTCGCGCCTCTTGCCCCTCATGTCCGAGTTCGCGTTCCTCATGGACTCCTCCGGCGTCATCTCTACATCCAGCAGCTTCTGCAGCAACGGCTCGCGCAGCCGCCCGAAGTTCGCCATCTTCTCGTCCCGGGCCCCTCCATTTTCCGGGCTCCTGTTCTGGATCACGTAGTACTTGGACGAAGGTCCGGCCGACATGGTGTCGGCTGCACGCCGCCGAGCTCAGCAGCGAGCGCGGACTCGCCGAGCTCAGCAGCGAGCGCGGACTCGCCTCTGCAGCTCACGGCGCCGCCGCTCACGGAGTCGCGCCAGGCGGCCGACTCGGCGGCCTCCTCGGGCCCCGTCCACCCCTGCGCCTTCAAGTTCTCCCTCGTTCTCCTCTCCTCCCCTGCCCGCTCAGGCTGCCGTGCCGCTCCGAGTCCGAGTCCGCGTCGTCGCTCGCTCGCTCGCTCCCGCTTCTTCGGGCTACTTGCCCTGCACGCCGCGAGACCTCTGCGCGTCCGCGGGCCCGCGCTCGCGCCTGGCCAGGTCGCCGTCGCCGCGCTCCTTGCCGGAGCCCGTCTGCTGCCTGCTGCCGCGCTTCGCCGCGCTCCGCCGCCGCGCCCCGCGGAGGCGCTGCGCTCTCGGCCCGTCGCGTGTCGACTGGACTCTGCCGGCTCGCGTCGAGCCTGACGCCGCGCGCCTCGCGAGTCGTCGCGCCCGCGCTCGCTGCTGCAGCTCTGCTCCGAGTTCGCGCCGCGCGTGCCGCTCTCTCTCTCTGCCTCGGACTGCGGCGTTCTCCGTGTCCGGCACTGCCTGCCGCTGCAGACCGCGCTGCCCGGCGCGGCGCCGAGGTCTCGCCGCCGCGGTCTCGCCAGCGGCCAGCGGAGAGGTCGCCGGAGCGGCCGCGCGGGCGGCTCCGGCGCTGGCGGCGCTGGATGGACTGCCAGCGGACGATCAACACCAGCCTCAGCCACTGCACTGGAGGTAGGGCAGGAAGTACTAGGCCTACTTCCACATCGTGGCACAACTCTAATGATGAATGCAAGGAGCTTGGGCGAATCACTGGCAGCGACGCGTGAACTGAGCCAGAGCGCTTGCAGAACTTGCCTTGCAGTCTCCACGCGGCACGCGCCGCTCGCGGCGTGCTCGCCGGCCGCGCAGACTGCGCAGTGCCGCGTACCCGGGCGATGAGCGCGAGCGCGGGCGAGGGAAGTGTCGCTGCCGGCAGTAGGCAGGCTACTGCAAGCCGCCGGCATCACAGGCTCCGTGTGCGGCGCTGGCAGCGCTTGCGGCGTATTTACACGCGCCGTCAAAGCAACAGAAGCCAACAGAAGTGACGAGGTACGGCGGCGCCGCTGGCCGCGAGCGACTCGGCCACGTGACTCGGCCGGCCTGCGAGTCTGCGACCGGAGACGCTCCGACCGCGCTGCAGCCTGCCTGCCGGGCCGCGCGTGCCACGCATTGATGCAATCAACAGCCTCTTGAGCTGAGCGCGCTGCTCGCGGCCCGCGGACACGTCGCTGTCATCACAGGCTGCAGTGCTCACTGCTCAGGCTGCCAGTGCCGAGGCCGCAGACGGCGGAGAGCGGAGGAGAACTCCAGCGTCGAACGTGACTCGGACCCGGGTCGCGAGGCGGCCCGGGGGGCGGCGGGCACGGAAGCCGGGCAAGCGCGGGTCGGCCGACCGTCGGCAGGGCTGAGCTGAGTCAGCTGACAGTGAGTGAGGCCTGCAAACCTGGAACTGGGCTCGCTCGCAGCGCGGCGGCAGCTCGCTCGCAACTCGCTCGCAGCGCGGCTGCAACTCGCTCGCAGCGCGGCTGCAGCATGTCGGACGGGCCGTCGTCCAAGTACCATGTCATCCAGAACACGGCGCGCAGGAACACGGATGAGGACGCGGAGAATGGCGACGTGAACTACGGGCGACTGCGCAAGCACCTGCTGGACAGGCTGATTGACGGCGAGAAGAGCCAGGAGGAGTACCGGGCCGGCGTTGCCCTGCGCGGCGAGATTCGCGACTACACGGCCATCTCGCCGGAGGACGTGGAGGAAATGGTGGATGAGTTCCTGGAGGAGGGCCACTCGGACGTGATCGTGCACGCGCGCAAGATCGAGGAGCTGAGGGAGACAAAGCCGGAGCTCTTTCCCGGGGGGGAGCCCGACATGGCGGAGATCGAGAAGGAGATCGGCAAGGTCCGCTGGGAAAGGCCGTGGCGGCGGCCGTGGCGGCACACGCGGTTCATCCAGGATCTCGGCAAGGTGATTGCGGAGTCCAACAAGAACCACGACCCGGCACGCGACGACGACGCGCGGCGCTACATGCTGCGGCGCGAAATAATCGACGACGACGGGCTCCGGTACCGCGTGACAGTGATGAACGCGGGCTTCGAAGCCGTTCTGGGCCAGCCCATCTCGATGGACGACCTGCGCGACCAGCTGGATATGGATATGGAGGCGGAGGCCAAGAAGAAAGAGGGATGCTGCGCGAGCTGCCTGTCGTGCTTGACTTGCTCGGCCTGCTCCTCGTGTGCGACGCGTGACGACGAGGAGCAGCGTGTCTCGGTGTACGATGTGGAGTCGGAGAAGGGCATGGATCGCTCGTCGAGTCCGCGCAACAGCGTGGAGGAACCCGACTCGAAGGCATGGAGGAAGCTGTGGCTCTGGCGGCTGCTGCTCGGGTCGCGGCTCATCAACATGGTGCCGGACAAGGCGTTCTCACTCTACATTTTCGCCAAGGACGAGGCGGGTGCGGACGTGCCCATCTACTTCATGGACCTGCAGATCGACGAGGCGTTCCTGTCGAACCCGAATCAGTCCCGGCGGCCGGACCCGTGCGACTTCTTGCCGCGCTTCTCGCTGGTGTGGGAGATGGACCAGGTTTTGCGCGGCGAGACGCGCAAGGCGTACCCGAACGAGGCGATGCGCATGGCGGAGCTGGCGAGTGTATACCAAAAGGTGTACTTTTACGTGAATTGGAAGGACAACACCAGCAAGGACCGCTACATCACGCACGCCCTGGTGCGCGATTTGCCGCGGGCCGACAAGGAGGAGTGGGACACCTGGCTGCACGAGCGCCACAAGGACAAGTGGTCCGACGCGGTGATTGCCATCTTGGTCATCGTAGGGGCGACCGCGCTGTCGTACTCGACCATGCTGAACCGCCCGGTGATTAGCATCGTCGCCGGTATCGTGGTGGCCGGCATCGCGAGCGAGGAGTGGATGCCGGTCCAGGCGTTCTTCATGGGCGCCATCGCGCGCTTCTACGGCAACGAGTCGCTCAGCCTGCGCATGTACTACCGCAACAAGCGCGACCTGTCCACCAAGTCCGTCTTCATCTCCCTCATCGCCGCCCTGGCTGAGGTCTCCACCCTCTTCACCGAAAATGTCACGGACAGCAACGGCGACAGCGTGGCACGCTGCATCATCCAGAATCACACGGTGGGCGGCAGATACATCGACTGCGCCACTGACACGAGCCGGCCCTCGGACAACGGCTTCTACGGCCTCTGGTACCCGCAGGGTGAGTTTTGCTGCTCCTTCAATCAGCAGGACCGCGTCCTCACCGCCACGGCCCTCCTCAACATCATCCTGCTCATGTACAGCGCCTCCTCTGGCATCTACACGTCCTTCAACAACTCTGCCTTCCCGAGACGGCCTCAGCAGAGGCCGCGCATCTGGGTGGAGCGTCACGGCTACTTTCGCAAGCGCCTCATGGACCTGCAGCCTGTGCGGGAGTCTTGCTATGTGGCCAGCCCGCTCAACCACTTTAGCCTGCAGGCGCTCATGAACACCCCAGGGGAGAAGCGCGTCAATCCGGAGAGCCAAATGTACTACGTTGGAAAGGACCCGGACTACGACAGAAGCGGCGCGCGCGACACGCCCTACATGCCCAACGCCCACTGGCTTGACCTTGGCGCGCCAGGCTCGCCGTCCAGCTTTCTCTGCTATTGGCTCGCGTCTCCCGTCAGTGGCAAAATCGCCGCCGAAGTTGTCGTCTACCGCAACTACCGGGTTCTGCGCTATCTTCCGTATGCCATCCTCGAACAGCTCCTCGCGCTCATTGGCGGCCTGCTCACGATCGCCTTCGACCTGCCCGTCGCGATCTTGCTCTTCTTCGTGGTCATCATCAAACAACTCAACAGGTTTGCCCGCGACGCCGTGCCGCCGTACGTCGTGGCCTGGCTCGTCTCCTTCTGCCTCTTCTTCTACTTTCCCGTCGACATTTACCTCGCGGCTCTCAACGCCTTCTACGACTGGATCGCTCCCCGATTCGACGTGTACCCTGTCACCTGTCGCGCACGCTCCGCGGCGCGCCTCTACCGCTGGGCTGCCATTAGCTCCGTCCGCTCCGGCCGCCAGAGCAATCACTCCTGGTCCTTTGGCGAGCACATCGATGCCGGCTACTGGCACTGCGCGGACTGCGTCATCCTCAACCCGCGCCACACCTCCATGGGCATGATCGACAAGAAGCGTCCCGCAATCGGCCGCCACCGCAGGCTCTGGATTCACGACGTCAAGGCCACCTACAGCAAGAACCCCTACCTCTCCTGCGGCGATGACACCAGACGCGACCGCGCCAAGAAGAACAACTGATTCCTAAGCTTGGTACCAAGTGACCATGATTTCCTGTTTGCTCTTGCTGTTGGCTTGCATTCTGGACGACCCTGAGCCCTGGGTCTGTGGGGAGAAGTCAGCCTGAGCTACCTAGCTAGCTAGCTAGCACTGTGAGACCCGGACTCGGGATAATCTGATCAGCATCGCCGAAGCGAGGCGAGGCGAGTTGGACTTGGACGATCACGTGACAATCGTTGCACCGTGATGAGACCCGCGGACTCGGGATCATCGGATTGATCACCATCGTGCGGCGGCACAGCGGCGCGGCTCACGGCTCACGGCAGCCTTCTCTGTCGTCGCTCTCTTGCGTAACGACGCAGGGCTCCGACTCGGAGACGTCAAGATCAAAGGCGGCTACGCAGAATGGCAAGGGCGCCTGCAGCGATGGTCGGCACAGCGACAAAGGGGAGGGTCGCGGCGGCGAGCTGCGCGCGGGACAGCGAGGATGGCCGCGTAGGCTTGGCAATCTTGGAGGCCGGGAACTCATGCAGACGCAGGTCCTGCTTGAGAAAGGCGACGAGATCACGCGCCAGCGCCTCGGGCTGCTCCAGCGGCAAGAAGTGGCCACCGGTGCGCAAGGCCGTGAAGCGGCGCACGTCGTAGGACAGCTCCATGAGTGCGCGCGGCATCTGGAGCGGCTCACAAGGCGCGGCGAGGAGCGCCGTGGGCACGCCGACAAAGTCCGGGAGCTGGTCCGCGTAGCGCAGCGAGTGGCGGTAAAAGGCGGAGGCCGAACCGACGCAGTCCGTGGCCCAGTAGATCATGACGGTGGTGAGGAGCTCGTCCATGGAGACGGCGTCGAAGAGGCGACCGGAGGCGCGGAAGTCCGTGCAGATGTAGAACTTCTCGAGGATCCAGGCCACGAGGCCGGCGGGCGACTCGCGCAGCGCCTGCTCGAGCGTCGCGGGCTTGGTGAGGTGCTGCAGAAAGTAGGCCGAGTTGGTGCGCACAAAGTTCTTGAGCCCTCGCGCCGCCTCGGCCTCTCGCGTGTCGAGCGTGAGCGAGGGCGCAGCCATATGTGTCAGCGTGCGGGCCACCTTGAGCGCGTTCACGGCCGAGAACGACCTCTTGATGATGGGCACCAGCATGTTGAGGTGCAGCGCCACGCACCGGTCCGACCGCGCCGCCATGGCTGTCGCAAGGGAGGCGCCCCAGTCGCCGCCCTGCACCGCGTACACCGGCAGCTGCAGCACCTCGCGTGCAAGCTTATCGTACAGGTCGGCGGCGCGCACCGCGTCCACCGTGCCGGCGATGCCCACGTCCACGGTCGAGTACCCGTAGCCCGGGATGGACGGCACCACCACGTCGAAGCCCTCCTCCATGAGCAGCGGCACCACCTTGTGGTGGTCGTACACGGTCGACGGCCACCCGTGCAGCAAAAAGACGGGCAGCGCGTCCTCGCGGCCGCACCGCGCGTAGATGTAGTGCAGCTCCACGCCGGGCTCCACCTCTGCCACAAACTGCGGCAGTTCGTTCAGCCTGCGCTCCTTTTCGCGCCACGAGTCCAAGAATTCACCCTCGAAGTACGCCAGCACGTGCTCCAGGACCTCCGCGTCCACGCCGTACCTCCACGCGGCTGGCGACCCGGCGCCGCCGGCCTTCTCGTCCGCGTACGAGCTCACGAGCCGCTCGTCCTCGCGCAGCGCCAGCTCGCCGCGCGCCGGCGGTCTGAACGCGCGCAGCCGCTCCAGCGCGCGGTGCCTCGCGCGCAGCCGCGCTCGCAGGTCCTCCAATACCTCATCCTCCACGTGCAGCTCGAAGCGCCGCATGCTCGCGTCTCGCGTCTCGCGCCTCGCGTCTCGCGTCTCGCGTGCCGCCGGCCGCTGTCGCCGCGCCGCGTCCGGGTCTCGCTGGCTGCTTGCTGCCGCTCGGTTTGATTGGTTTGATCTTTGATCGCGACGGAGGTCGCGACTCGGCCTGGGACCCGCGGCCTGCGAGGACATGTGTCCACCGTCAGCGTCAGATGATCAGCGGCGTCTGATCAGGCAACAACTCCGAGTCGCCGGGCGGCAACTTCTCCACAATGTCAGGCCAAGGTCAACGCACTCTCTGCCTGCGGCAAGTCTTCGTCCTCGTTGGGTGGATCTTCGAGGTGCTGTTGGCAGTGTTGGGGTTCCTGGGTCCGAGCCACGTCCTCGGTCAGCTCGAGGGAGGAGGTCCTCTGGCGACGACTGCTCGGTGCTGCCGCAGAGTTGAGAGGGCTCCCTTTCGCACGGGAGCGACCTCTCTCACTCTTGTGTGCGCAGACAGCACGGTCTTCAGGCTTTCGGGCTCTTTCATTGTCAGGCTATCAGTAGGCCTAGCTCATGAGAACAACACGAGTGAGCAGCCCTCCTAACTCTTGTGTGTCCGCAAGCAGTCGCAGACGTAAGCGATTGCGCACATCACGATGGGCTTCTCCAGGCGAAGTGCTCGAAGCAAGCATGGCCGCGCCTTGTGTGGCATGCAAAGACAGCTGGCCGCCGCATCGCCGGGGTCTCTGAAGCGGCGAGGCCGAGGCCAGCCTAGTGGCCCACCCTGCCAAAGCTCACCGCAGGGCGTATGCCCACGTCTGTCACCATCACTGTGGCTCCAGTGAGCACTGCTGACATGGCACGCGACACCAGCGTCACCAGTGGCCGGCCCGCGGAGCGGCTAAAAACGAGGCTGTTGCCGCTGTTCCATCTCGCTGCTCGTCGCTGCTTGCTGCTCGCCGCCGCAGCGTCCTCCCAGCTCCGCACGCGGCTTGCACGCGCTTGCATTGCAAGCTCGCAAGCAGCGCTCACGCCGCTCGCTCCCGCTCGCTCCAGTCCCGCAGAAACAGGCGAAATCAGTGCGCGTCCGCCTTCTCCACCAGCCCCTCCGCACACCGCGCGAGCATCTCTGCGAGCCACTCGTCCTCGTGCACTCCTCGACGCGCCGACATCTGCCGACCAGCCCTCGCAGCACTGCACCGCACTGCACTGGCGGCCGCTGGCTTCGCATCCTCGCGAGGCCGCGTCGAGCTTCGCTCGCGTCTTGGCCTCGGCTCTCGAGCCCCTGGGCTGGCCGGCCTCTGGACTTCTGCCGAGTTCTCCTGCGCCTCCGCGCCCCAGCCTGCTCGTGATCGCTCTCCTCCGGTCCTCCTGCAGGTCCTCCTCCTCCTCCTCCTCCACTCCCGTCCACCACCGCCTCGGGGGGACGGCTCCGTCCTGTCCCGTGCACAAGCAATCTGGCTGCAGGATGATGCAGGCGCCTCGATCTTTCCTTCCACTGGCTGCGCTTCGCCTCGCTCGCTGGCGGGCACGGCTCGCGCGGCTCTCGCTCGCGTGCAGGTCCCAGGCCGCCGTGCAGGGCTCGCCCTGGGTCTCCCGCTCGCCGGGGCGTGCAGCCAGGTCGCTGGGTCCAGGCTGCCTCCAGTCGAGTCGGGTCGAGTCCAATGCCATCACCAGCGTCTGCAAGCTCGCGAGCTTGCACAACCATCGATCGCGCGCGTAATCTTCCGCGCGGCGCTGCAGCGGCCGGCGGCGCAGGAAGCCCGGGCTGCGCGGCCCCTTTGGCGCGGCTTTGGCGCGGTTTGGCGCGGTTTGGCGCACTTGCGGCGCGGCTTTGGCGCCACTGTGGCGGCCAGGCTGCGCTGTTGGCGCGGCTGCGGCAGCGCGGCGCGGCGGCAGCCAGCCACGCTCGCGCGGGCGGCGCGCGAGAGGTGCAAAGCAGAATCAGAAGGCGGATTCGGCGCGAGCGAGCAGCGGCAGGCAGCAGCAGCGGCGGCAGCAGCAGCGGGAGCAGCGGCAGCAGCGAGCCGAGAAGAGGATGCTGGCGGCAGGCGGACGCGCGGTGGCGGCGCTGCCCGCGTGGCGCGCGGCGGCGCGCGGGCTGGCCACGTCGACGCCGGCCTTCAACCGCACCGAGTTCCGCAAGCCGGACGAGAGCAAGCCCAAGCTGGTGCTGGCGTACTCGGGCGGCCTCGACACGAGCACGCAGCTGGCGTACCTGGTGAACGAGCTCGGCTTCGAGGTGGCCGCGTACATCGCCGACCTCGGCCAGGATGACGTCAAGTCCGAGGCCAACAAGGAGGAGATCAAGCGCAAGGCCGAGCTGAGCGGCGCCTACGCCTTCTACTGCGAGGACCTGCGCCGCGAGTTCGTCGAGGACTTCGTCTTCCCCATGGTGGCCGCCAACGCCATCTACGAGGGCCGCTACCTGCTCGGCACCTCCATCGCGCGCCCGGCCATCGGCAAGCGCCAGGTGGAGATCTGCCACAACGAGGGCGCCACGCACATCAGCCACGGCTCCACCGGCAAGGGCAACGACCAGGTGCGCTTCGAGCTCTGCTACCTCGGCATGGACCCCAAGCTCCAGTGCGTCACGCTCTGGCGCGAGCCCTCGTACTGCGAGAAGTTCCAGGGCCGCCAGGACCTCATCGACTACGCCTCGCAGTTCAACATCCCCATCTCCCAGACCAAGAAGCACTCCTACTCCGAGGACGAGAACATCCTCCACATCAGCTACGAGTCCGGCGAGCTCGAGGACCCGTCCTTCCCGGGCACCCAGGACTACCCGGGTCTCGTGCTCAAGAAGAAGTCGCGCGAGATCAAGGACACCCCGGACGAGCACGTCGACCTCACCATCTCCTTCGAGAAGGGCATCCCCACCAAGGTCGTCAACGAGACCGAGGGCAAGGAGGTCACCGGCTCCCTCGAGCTCTTCCAGTACCTCAACGAGATCGGCGGCATCCACGGCGTCGGCCGCATTGACATCGTCGAGAACCGCTACGTCGGCCTCAAGTCCCGCGGCTGCTACGAGACCCCCGGCGGCTCCATCCTCTACGCTGCGCACCACGACCTCGAGCTCCTCACCCTCGACCGCGAGGTCATGCGCATCCGCGACCAGCTCTCCCTCAAGTACGCTGAGTGCGTCTACAACGGCTACTGGTTCTCCCCCGAGATGGCCTACCTCAAGAACTCCATGGACTACGTTCAGCAGACTGTCACCGGCACCGCCAACGTCCGCCTCCACAAGGCCAACATCATGTGCCGCGGCCGCTCCTCCCCCAACTCGCTCTACTCCGAGGCCCTCGTGTCCATGGACGAGCACGGTGGCTTCGACCCCACCGCCGGTACCGGCTTCATCAAGACCCTGGCCAACCGCCTCAAGGCCAGCAAGAAGCGCGACACCGACTTTGGCATCAAGTGGTAAGACGAAGCTCGCTTGCGGCCTGCCCTGACGACAAGCATTTCCATCTTCACCATCATCACCATCACCCCCACGGGAACATGATGACCATTTCCAAGAAACATCGCCGCGCTCCTTTCTTTCTCTCTTTGCCTTTCATCAATCATGACCACATGCACATGCTTTTTCACTACCACTCTTTCATGGTCAAGCAAATACCGTACCGGTTCCAGGCTTGGTACCGCCGCCGAATCTGCCTTGGCTTGGAAGAACACAATGCTTCTCCGACTACGGCCGTATCCTGGGCACCGTCGGTCCACAGAACCACGCACCGCACAGACTTGCTTGCTTCATTTACGAGTAAAACCAGGGGGGTATTTTTCTTTCGGTCGCTGGCAGTGCTTGAGACGCTCACCACACCCAAGTTACTTTCCGCAGCAGTCTCGTGACGTCTTGCACGAGGCCGTCGCTGTGCCGCACGCCACGCACCCAGCAGATCCGGGCGGCGCGTACTGCAGATCCCCACACGCCTCCGGCGACGCCACGCCTTCTGGACACGCAAACCCGGCCGGGCAGTACCCGCTGCACCGCTCCGTCGCCAAGCCCTCCTCTGCGCCATACGTGCCCGCCGGGCACGCTCTCAGCACGCCTTGCTTGCAGTACGCGCCCGCCGGGCACACGGTCTGCAGCGAGTGCAGCTCGTCCGTGAAGAACCCGGGCTCCGCGATGCGCGGCACGGCACTGCCCGCCGGGCAATACAGCGCCGACTCTGTTGTGTCCAGCGAGCGCGGAAGTAGGGGCACCACGAAGTCCTCGTCCTGGAAGCTGCGCGGCACCGTCGAAACCGGCTGGTAGTTGCCTTGCTCGTCCTGCTCGTAGTGCACCGAGGGCAGCGGGCCAACATGCCGCGCCAAGAAGCCCTGCGCCCATTCCGAGCTCGGATACGCGCCGCAGTGCAGCTCGCGAACGGGCCGCTGGCCGTCCTGGTAAAAGTACCGCGTCACCTCGTGCGCATTGAGCACCTGGTCCGCGGTCAGCTGCGCGTCCCAGTGCAGCAGGCCACCCAGGACCGCGTCGCTCGCGGCGCCGCCGTACTTCATGGACACGTGCGTGCTCGCGGCCTCGATGCCGCGGTCCGCGCCGTTGTCGGCCTGGCTCCACACCAGCCGCGGCGCCTCGGTCGGGCTTCCCACGTAGGCCTCGCTCGACCCGCCCGCGCCGCCCGACGCCAGGCAGTAAAACACCCACTCGTCCTGCGCCACGACGATGCCCTCGTCGCCGTACCCGCCCATCTCCGGGCCCGAGCTCACGTACAGCCGGTCACGGTGGCTCCAGTGCGTGCCAATCAGGAAGAAGTCGTTGTCGTCCTCTTGCTTCTGCAGGCCGTCCAGCCCGTAAATGTCCGCGGTCAGAAACTTTTTCCAGAAGCACGCCGTCTTGGGTCCGCTCCCCGGCCGCCACCCGGTCTCCATGTACTCGGTCGCGCTTCGCGTGCGGAACCCGAGCTCCTCCGCATTCCACTCCATCGCGTTGAACACGCTGTACACGCCCTGACGCGCCTCCGCCAGGTTCCACAGGCTTGGGTCGCGCTCCTGCCGCGCACCCAGCACCGAGAACTCGAAAAATTGCTCTGGGTACACGTCCAGCAGGTGCACCACGCACGAGGTGTCCGCCACGTTGTTCGCGCGGAACGTCTGCCCGTCCGCAGTCAGCCCCAACGCTGTGCCGCACGCCCACGTACGCGCCTCCACCGTGCCCTCCGGGCAAAAGTACCCGGCTGGGCACGCGCCCGAGCACGCCGCAGAGCTCAGCCCCGCCGCGTCGCCGTAGGTCCCCGCCGGACACGGCCGCCGCACGCCACCCTCGCAAAAGTGGCCCTCCTCGCACTCGTACTCCCACGAGCGCTCCACGTTCGTGTAGTACCCGGCCCGCGTCGTTCGCGGCTCGCCCGACCCCATCGGACAGAACACCGCAGCGCTCTCGCACGCGTGCGCGCGCGCCTCCACCGAGCCCTCCGGGCAGTAGTACCCCGGCGGGCACCGCGCGGAGCACAGCGAGTACGACAGCCCGCGCCTCGACCCGTACGTCCCGGCCGGGCACGCGTGCATCACACCCTTGATGCAGTAGTGCCCCAGCTCGCACGCCCGCTCCTCCGCGCGGTCCGCCGTCACGTAGTACCCATCCTGCACCGGGAACGGGCTGCCCGTCTCCGCCGGGCAGTACCAGCTCGGCTCTGGGCACGCCACCTGCGTCGCGCTCGTCGACGCCGCCGGGCAGTAGAACCCGGCCCTGCACGGGCCCGTGCACGTGCGCGACGTCATGCCGCCGGCGCTCCCGAAACGGCCCGGCGGGCATTCGTACCGGTCCCCGTCGACGCAGTAGTGGCCCGGCTCGCACAGTGTCGCCACGCTGCGATGCCAAGGGTCGCCCACCACCGTTACGTTGTCGTACAGGAGCGCATCGTACGGGAATCTCTCGCACGAGGTGTCTGAGAGACTCTGCTCGCAGTGGTTGCGCGTCGACTTGCGCGCCGCCGCGCCGCCCTCCGTGTCGCTGTAGTACCCCGTTGGCACCGCCAGGGGGTTCTTCGGGTCGCCTGCCGGGCAGTACACGTCCGGCCCGCCGCACGCCTGCACGTCGCCAGCGGAGCAGACGTAGCCCGCCGCGCACGCTGTGCATTGCGCCCTTGCCGAAAGACCCTCGCTGTCCTCGTTCGCGCTGCCCGCAGGGCACGGGAACTCCATGCCGTCATGGCAAAAGGCGCCCACTGGACAGACGATCTGCATCGACTGGTTTGACGGCGTGTAGTACCCCGGGTCCGCCGCCACGGGCGCCCCGGACCCCTCCGGACAGTACCACTCCGGCCCGCCGCACGGCTCCTGCTCCGCGCTCACGCTGCCGTCTGGGCAAAAGAACCCGGGGGCGCACAGCCCGGTGCAGGACGCGTTCAGCAGCCCGCGCGTTGCGCCGTACGTCCCGGCCGGGCACGCCGTCCGAACGCCAGCCGCGCAAAAGTACCCGCGCTCGCAGATGCGCTCCTCCTGCGCCTCCATGTCCACGTACCGGCCCTCCTCGATCACTTGCGGCGACGAGGAGCCCTCCGGGCAGAAGCTCACGCCATCCGTCGGGCATGCTAGTGCCGTGCCGTCCTCGCAATAGTACCCGCGAGGGCACAGTTCGAGGCGCCCATTTTCGGCGCACAGAAACCCCAAGGTTGCCACGCACGTTGGGGGCTCTGATTGTGCTGCGCCGCTCTCTGCTTGCGCCTGCTGCGCCTGCTGCGTCTGCTGCGTCTGCTGCGTCGACTGCGAGGCCAGCGGCCGCACGCAGCCCACCGGACAGCTCGCGCCGCTCGGACACGTCTCGCACGCAGTCCGGCCGGGCGACGGATTGTACGTGCCGGACGCGCAGCGCGTCTTGACGCCGTCCACGCACCAGTGGCCTGGCGGGCAGACGCGCTCCACGCCCGAGCCTTCCTCCAAGTACGTGGCGGCCGCCGCCCTGGCCTCGGCTGCTTCGACCGCCACCATTGCCACGGCCACGGCCGCGAGCGCAAGCGGCGCGAGGCCGAGCTGCCGAGGCCGGCGGCGGCGCACGGGCGCCGTGGCGGCTGACATTGCGAGTGCGCGCACGCGCAAACGCCCCAGACTTGGTGATTGGAGTTGGTGACGAATGGGCGACGACGCCTCGAGCTGGGAAGCAGAAGAGGCCCAACGGCTTATTAGTCCGCTGGGCTCCATTGGGCTTGTTGTCCTGCTCGAGAGCCTGTCCTTCTTCTAAAACGCTTACCTCTTAGCTTCAACGCATGCGTCGTTGCCTAACAGGCTAATAGTCGAGACGAGGGCTCTATCTCTTCGCTCAGGAGACCTGCGCATCTCTTGGCTTTTCTAAGATCAGGAGAGTGTGACTTGCACTGCTTCGCACAGCCCCTCCTCGTGCGCGATCGCTCTCGATCGCTCATCGCACATTCCTCTCATTGCTCGTTTTCGCTCCTTCCTCACTCGGTCTGTACATCACTCCCCGCGGCCACCTTTTCCCCCCTTTGTGCTACACGGCCTTGTCTGCGGCCTCGACCGGGTCAACATCCTCCGTCGCTGTCGCTTTGTCGTTGGTGGAGATGGCGCCGAGGCGTATGCGCTCGGCAGCGTCAAAGTGGTAATCAATAATCTGGATGAGCACGGCGAAGTCATGCTGGAGGCGGATGTTGTCGAAGCCCATCTCTTGCAAAAAGGGATCTTCCAGTGCGCGGCCGGCCGTGATGAGCCCGAGCAGGACGAGGAAGGTGAGGCAAGAGATGGCAAGCGCGATGCCGTACGCCTCGGTCTGCTCGTACACCCAGGCAAAGTAAGGCCCGAGGAACCAGGGGAGCACAAAGAGGTAGACGCGGCCAAAGGAGCGCGTGGCCTGCGGCGTGCGGTAGACCTTTTGGTTGCGCAGCAGGTTGATGCGCTGCTGCAGGAACCAAATGTATTGGTTGATGCGCGAGGACTCGTTGCCTGGCATGCCGGTGGCCTTGAGCGTCTCCACGCTGTCGTAGAGGCGGCGGAAGAGCTCAGCCTGGCGCTGCTCGATGTCGACGCGGATATTGACGACCGTGTCGACGCGCCTGCTGTCGCGCCGGAACACGTGGTTGCGCGCCTTGCCTACGAGCGGCATGGACAGGTACTGGAAGAGCAGCTGCGACATCTCCACTGCCGTGTCGCGCACGAGGCGGCTGTGCGAGGCCGGCAGCTCGGCGCGGCCGCCCCAATTCTTGCTAGTCGCGCTCGGAAAGTCCCAGGTCAGCGTGGCGCACACAATGGACAGGAGCACCGACCGGTAGTCGGCCGCGTGCTGCAGCGCCTGCTCGCGGCGCGAGAAGGCCTGGCCCAGCAGGTACGTGAGTGGGAAGGTCACGGAGAAGGCCAGGAAGCTCATGTCGAGCTTGGCCGCGATTAGCTCGCCGTCGCCGTGCGGGTCCCACTCTAGGTAGAACACCGTCGCGCCCACCGCGTTGGCGAGCACCAGCGCCGACTCCACGCTGCACGTCAGCCGCAGGTAGATGAAAAACGCGCTGATCTCGTCCTGCACGGTCGTCTTGATCTCGTTCAGCACGCGCATCGCCCCGACGGTGTGCTCCTTGCCCAGGACCTCGCCGCTGTGCTCGCGCTGCAGCGCCTCCTCGTACTCGCGCAGGCGGCGGAACCCGGGCCCGCCGCGGGGCGCCTGCTCGCCCTCCGCGCTGCCCTGCGAGCCCTGCGCGAGCGGCGCCTGCGTCATGGCCTGCGAGTCCCTGCGCAGCGCCGCGCCGTTGCCGTCCTTCGCGGCCGCCATGCCGCCGTCCGGCGCAGGCGGCACCGCCGCCGCCGCCGCCGCCGTCGCCGCCGCGGCCTGCTGCATCGGGGCGGCCGCCACCTCCGCCTGCGCACGCCGCCGCGCCGCCGCGCCGCCGCGCGTGCTCGGGAGCGCGCGGGATCGGAGTTTGGGCGCGGGCGCGCCGCCATGGCGCAGGATGGCGGGCAGCAGAACTCCAACTCCGGCCCCGACCCCGGCCCCGGCTCGCGCGCGAGGCAGGGCGGCGGCGCGCTCGCGGGCGCGGGAGAGGAGACCGAGCGCCAGCGCCGGAAGCGGCCGCACGGCGCCATGCGCGCTGCCGCGGCGGTGCGGCGCCTGCAGATGGTGCGGCGCGGCCTGGGGCCCGCCGGCGAGGTCGCGGCGCGCGGGCTCGCCAGCGACGCCACGAGCGGCGAGGCCGCCAAGGCGCGCGCGGCCGCGCAGGCCGGCGCGCAGAACCAGCAAGGCCCCACCATCTTTGATAAGATCGTCGCCAAGGAGATCCCCGCCAAGATCGTCTTCGAGGACGACCTCTGCATGGCCTTTCGCGATGTCAGCCCGCAGGCGCCCACGCACCTGCTGGTCATCCCCAAGGTGCGCGGCAACCTCTCGCAGCTCAGCAAGGCGCAGGACTCCGACAAGGACATGCTCGGCCACCTTCTCCTGACCGCGCGCAAGGTCGCCGCGCTCGAGGGCCTCGATCAGTCCGGCTTTCGCGTTGTCATCAACGATGGCGCCGACGGCTGCCAGAGCGTCTACCACCTCCACCTTCACGTCATTGGCGGTCGCCAGCTCACTTGGCCTCCTGGCTAGCTAGTTAGCTAGCAAGTTGTTTCCGGCTCAAGTCGCGCGTGTGGGGCCGGCAGAGTTTTGCAATCGTCTCAATTATTATTATCGAGAGAAGACCAAGCCATGACATCTTCCTCTCCACTCCACTTGTACTCACGTACTCACAGGTCCAGCCACGTCCCATGGCTCGGCCATGCGTCACGTCGGCGGCGCTCCAAAATGTTGGCCAAGATCTGGTGCTCGCAGCTTGCTTTGGGGCTGCAAGCTGACTACGAACGCGTCGGGAGGCCGCAGGTGGGGTACTGCGCCAGCGGCGGGCGGGCGTACCACTTTCCTCCAAGGTCTCGCCTGGTCACTGATTCAATCTTGTCTCATCGACCTCGCCTCAATCAACCTCGCCTTGTTCTTTATCTCACCCACGCCTCATCATTCATTCGCTGATGTAGGTTACTACACGCGGCGAGCCAACCGTCGCTCTCATCATTCATTCGCTGATGTACACGCGGCGCGCCAACCATCGCTCTCATGTACAAGAAGACGTCCACCCACCCACCACCCCGCTCACCACCTGAGAAGCAAAAAGTAGAAGCTACCGAAAGCAAGCCAAATCGCATCTTCTCCGATTGCTCGTCGAGACCACCGCCTCTAGCCACGAAACTCGGCGCAAACTGCAGCCCGGGCTCGTCTGCAGGACACCCGGCCTCTCCCGCGCCCTCGCCCCGCGCCGCGCAGGCGAGGTCGCGCGCCTTCGACCTGCCCTGCTTGGGCGCCGCGGGCGCCGCTGCTGGGTGGAGCCGCCGCGGGTGGCCGGCGACGGCATAGCCGGAATCCCGCCCGCGCCCGCGCCCGCGCCCGCGCCGCCGCCGCCGCCGCCGCCGCAGGAGCTCGCGTCCGGCCGGCCCGCGCGCCGCGCGCCCTCGCCCCTCCCGCGCTCCCGCGCGCGCGCGCCGTCGGCAGGCGGAGGCAGGCAGGCAGGCAGGCGGCCAGGCGCTCGCGCAGCGAGGACCAAAGCAGACCATGCCGGCCATCGACCCCAAGGTCTTCTTCTCCAATGAGCGCACGTACCTGCACTGGCTCAACATGGGCGTGACGATCGGCAGCATCGGCAGCGCGCTGCTCGGGTTCTCCGGCATGGCTTCGGCGAGCTCGGAGACCTCCTTCGACGCCGTGCGCATCATCGGCCTGCTCATGCTCGGGCTTTCCATCCTCTTCACCATGAACGCCATGTACCAGTTCCGGCGACGTGGCGCGCTCCTGCGCAAGCTCTCTGGCACTGGCTACGAGGATGGCGTCGGCCCTGTCGCGCTCTCCATCGTGCTCGTGCTCGCGCTCGGCGGTGTCTACGCCACGTACATTACCAAGGGTGTCGCCATTCGCCCGTAAGCCTGCGCATGGCCGATGCGTACTGCTTGCCACATGCAGGCCAGCCCGCGACTGCCAAGGGCAAGGCATCGCGGAGCGTGGAGCGGGAGCGTCCCGTGTGGAAACGTGCCTGGCGCGCTCACTCTTTGCTTGTCTCCAACTTCGTAGCAACCAACAAAGCAGCTCATGACGTTACTGTTAGACATCGTGCTCTAGTCTTTGTTGGCCGGCAGTGCATGTAAACATGTAAGCACGCATGCGAGCGCAGCAACAAACGAAGCAGCTCATGAACGCACTGTTAGAGATCCGGCTCGGCTCGGCGCGGCGCGGCGTGGCGGGCACGATGGACGAGGAGTCGCCCAAGCCGGTCGTGTACGAGGCGGAGCTAGTGCAGATCGTGCTTTGGTCTTTGTTGGCTTTCTTTGTCTGCCAGCAGTGCATGTACATGTAAGAACACATGCAAAGCACCCCGTTCGTCCGAGCGGCCAATGCTGAGAGGAAGGGGTGCCATCAAGACTTCGTGCGTCTCCTACACCGCCTTGGGCGCAGCCGCCGCACTTCAAGTCAAGCGACTGCGAGACGCGTGAGTGCCAGAGCCAGCACGAGTCGGCCGACCAGGGGCAGACGGAGCTCAGATGCGTCGTTTTTCAGACTTGGCGTGCAGACAACGATGGGCGTCTCGTCGTCTTCCTCGAACTGGTTGTCGCGAAAGGGCTGGCCGGGAAAGAAGGAGCGCAGAAAGTACTGGGTGCCGTTCTCGTCGTAGCCGTCCACGTCGAGCTCAATGCCTTCCTTGTATAGCAGCGGCTCCTCAAGGCCGATGCCGTTGATGAGTGCGGAGCTGCTGCAGCGCCACATGTCCTCCTCGTAGCCACAGGCCTTAAAGTAGTTCTCGCAAACCGACTTGCACATGATGAGGCTCTTGTCCTCCTCGTCGCAGCGCGGAAAGTTGACCCAGCAGAAGAAGTTCTTGTACGCCTGCGTGCAGTCGTTGATGAAGTTCCAGGGGTCGTCCTCGCCATCCGCGTAGAAGCGCATCACCACCTCGCCCTCGTCGCCCCACTCGTCCACGCCCAGCTCCTGCAGCGTCAGGTTCGTCTCCGCGGTCTTGCGCAGGTCCCACTCCGCCTGGAAAGTCGACTCCACCCAGGCGTCCTTGCTGCGCACCGAGTGCCCGCTCCACCTGCTCACCGTCGTGCCCTGGTACCTCGGCATGCACGCCCTGTACGTCACCAGGTCCTTGCAGAAGCTCATCTCCGAGCCGAAGTCCTCCGGGTCTCTGCACTCGCCCGAGTCGTAGCCCTGGATCTCGCACGCCGCCGCGCGCCGCGCCGTCTGCACCAGCGCCAGCGCCAGCGCCAGAACTAGCGTCGGCGAAGCTGTGGGGGCCCGCATCGTCGCGCTGGCCTCGGCCGCGCCGCCGGCGATCGGGCTCTGCCTTGCGTGCGACCAATCGCCTCGCTCTGGCGCGGCCGTTGAATGCGGAGTCGAGTCCCATGACCACGACATGCTCGTGGGACGCGCTCGGCGTGTGTACCGGTACGGGAACGCAAGAACTCCAAAATGCGTTGCGCACAATTGCGCACTGTCTCCACAAAGCTGCGAAAACTGCACAGCGTGCGCTGCAACAAAGGACCGGGTCGGGGCGGAGCTCGAGGAGCTGTAGCGTTTGCAGGCACCGTCCTTGGCATTTGCATGTTAGACGCGAGAATGGAGGGCTTCTTGCGGGTCTTCCGGGGGGGGGGTGTCTTCATTGCAAAGACATGGACGCGTTGAAGAGGGGTTTGCCCCAGTTTCTTTGGGAGGATCGCTGCAACGCAGCCGGAGGGTGGAATGCGCAATACTGCGGCAGTAGGTCGGTCGGCACGCATGTAGAAATGAAGTCAGGTCGAGTCAGTGATTTGTGAAAGTAGATAAATAGATTGCTGCGGCTGCGGCGGCTGCGGCGCCTGATGCAGCTGCGGCGCCTGATGCGCCTGCGGCTACTCCAGCGGCTGCGGCGGCTGCAGCGGCGCGGCTTGCTCTCGCGAACGATGCAGCGCGCATAAATCAGGGCTCGGTCGCAGGTCCCGGCATCGAACGAATCGCTGGACGACTCATAGCTTGGACTTGATGGGTCCATGGTCGACCTCGCCGTCCTGGGAATCCTGAGGATCCTGCTGATCCTGCTGCTTCTTGAGCTGCTCGAGGAACTCAGAGAAGCGCGGAGAGTGCGGCGCGAGCGCAAGCGGGGCGTCAGACTTGGGCGCGGCCTCGAGGCGCCAGAGCGAGAGCAACTCGTCGTTGGGGCGGTCGTAGCAGTCGAAGATCTCGTCCTGCAGGGCCTGGGGCTGGCCGATGCTGGCAATGAGCGGGCGCAGCACGTCAATGGGGATGGAAAAGTTGATCTCGGGGATGATGCTGCCGTTGGAGTGGCGCGCGTTGCTAGTGAGCACGCCGATGAAGCGGCCGTGGCGGTCGGCGAGCAGGCCGCCGCTGTGGCCACGGTAGACGCAGGCGGAGGTCTGGAGGATGGCGGCGTCTTCAGTGCAGGTCGGGTCCGGGACAACGCGCGCTAGGACACCTGCCGAGGCCGTGGCCTGCAGCTGCGCCGAGGGCTCGAAGATGGCGTGGCCGAGCGCGACGCAGGGGTCGCCGGGCTGCGGCCGCGGCCCGGCCATGGGCGGAAGCTCCACGGGCCGCAGCGGGAGGCCGCGAAGGCGGCCGATGATGCGCAGGAGGGCCACGTCCGTGGGACCGCGCGAGCAAAAGAGCAGCTGTGCCGTGCACTCGGCGCGGCCGCGGTCGTCGCGAAAGGTGACGGCGATGCGCGTGCGCGGTTGACGAAGCGAGAGACGGTTCGTGAGCGGATTCACCGAGGTGAAGGGCCGAAAAACGTGCGCGCACGTGACGATGTGGCCGTCGTCCGAGACGACCACGCCCGAGCACCAAGACGAGTTGATGGAGATGAGCACCACCGAGCCAGCGCTGCGGCGCACGGCCTCGTGCACACTGGTCAAGCGCAGCGCCGGCCCCGCGGCGACGGCCGGCGCCCTGGAGCACGGCAGCGGTGGCAGAGGCACGGCCGCGGCGCCCGGCAGCAGCGCGGCGGCCGCCGTCTCGCAGGCCACGATGCGCGAGGCCTCGTGGTCGGCCTCGCGATCCGGGTGCGCAAGGCCCAAGGCGTGCGCGAAGGCGTGCCATGGCAGCACGGTGCCGAGCTCGAACGGAGTCTGGTCGGAGCGCTGAAAGATGGGCGCCACCATGCCAATGGCCACGCCGGACTCGTCCAGGACGGCCCCGCCCTCCGCGCCGGGCAGGCAGCGCGCGTCCGTCAGGAGCAGGGCGGGCAGGTCGGCCGATGCGGAGGCGAAGGTCCCGCTGGCGCCGCGCGGCACCGCCGGCCAGTGCACCAGGTTGCTCACGACGCCCGTGGTGAGACTGTTGCGGAAGACCGCCGGCGAAACGAGGCCAAAAGGCGAGGCCACCACGACGACGCCGGCGCCGCGGCCCAGGTTCGCGGCGGCGTCAGGGTCGGACGGCACGCGCAGCAGCGGCGCGGGCGGGGCGCGCACGCCCGGCACGCGCAGCAGCGCCACGCAGCTCACGTCCATGCCGCGCACGCGCTTGCACTGCCCACCCACGAGGCGGTCGGCGGCCTGGCGCACGTCCCTGGACCTCGCCACGGCGGCCAGCTCGCACCGCAGCGTCTCGCCGGACTCCAGAATCGCCTCCACATTGCACCCTGGCATGAGCTCCTCCAGCGGCTCCTGTGTCGCCTCGTGCAGCCGCAAAAAGGGCGCCAGCAGCATGGCGCTCGTCACCAGCGCCCAGCCCTCCTCCAGGCCCCGGCACGGCGCGAGAAACCCGGACCCGGACAGCGTCGTTCGTCCGGCCTCCATCGAGTAGAACTGTCTGCCGTCCGCCTTGAGCCCCTTCGGGTCGGGCCCGGTCACGCGCACGAGGCAGCACGCCAGCGTCCACGCCGCGTCGCGCCTCGCCGCGCGCGCGTCTGCGCCTGCGCCTGCGCCTGCTTCGCCCGGTCCCCGGTCCGACTCGGCCCCCATCATGCCGCGCCGCGCCGCGCCGCCGCCTTTTCGCGGCCGCTCGGCGGGGCCGCTGCGCTGCGCCGCCGCGCGCCGCCGCTGCCGCCGCCGCCGCCGCCTGCCGCGCGCGCTCGGGCGCCGCGGGAATGCCGGAATGGCTTTCCTCGAGTCGGCGAGGCCCAGTCTGTTTCGGACGCTTCCGCCGGGTACAATACAGAACCTGCACCTACCTGGTCGGCGTCGGCGCGGCGCGCGGCGGCGTCGGCGAGAGCTTGAGCGGGCTCCCGCTCCGTCGTTGCTGGAGAGAAGGGGCGAGGAATTGCGCAATGGCGGAAGAGGAGATCTAAGCTGAGTTTATGTTAGCTTGGGTTCGAGCGAGCCGCGAGCGAGCGACGCTGGAGATGACGACGATCTTGATGGACTCAATGACGCTGGTGGCTGAGCGGAGCACAGGCGAGCGCCTGAGGGGTTCCGAGAGAGCGCGTGTGAGGGGCCTGGCAGGCGGAGAACATGATGATGTTGGAGATGAAGACAATATCCATGGTTCCAACCACATGGCTGGGGAAAAGGAGCTTGGTTCCGGATGCTGGAAGGTCAGGAGCTTGCAGATGCTTAACTTGAACATGGCCTCCACGGCCTGGTTTCGCCTGGCGACGCCGACCCAGGATCTTTTGTTTTCGCTCGATCGCCGCGGCAACAAGACCGCTCCGGCCCGTCACCAAGCGCGATCTAAGTTAAGTATTGCCTGACGCACGGTACGACGTGTCCTCGTGCACTAGCTCCACTTGACACACACTCGTGGTCGTCCTCGTTCTCGAGCTCGACCGCTGTGCAGGTCTCGCAAGCCGGCGCGCGGAGCGCGCACTCTGCAAAATGGGCCAGTTTTTTCCCCCCATTAAATGTGTGTACTTTTGAGAACGTGGAAAAGTAAGGCGTGGTTTACATGGATTCAAGCAGTCCGCAGCGCGTTCTCGCCAGGTTGCTGCATATATGCGCTTGAGGCGGTGAGCCGGGAAAGAAAGACTTGGAGAAGCGATCACAGCCACGGCTGAGTTTGGCTGTTGCAGTCTTGACGCCCAGAGGACCGTAGAGGCACTGCGGATGGAAAATTTTTGCTGTGGATCGATTAGCTTCGTAGGCTGGGACGCATGCCTGGAGGCCCTCGTCGGCGGGGCAGCTCGTCGGGTGCTGCGGGGCTGGTGCCTCCCTGAGGCCGACCTCGCTGCACTTCAGGCTTCCCCTCCATCAACTGTCGTGATCAGAGATAGTGGAATGAGGGGGCTGAGGGCGCTTCGGTTGCTCTGGTGCAGGTGCGCTGTGGTGAAAAAATTTGAATGACTTGCAGTGGAAGAACACTGGGTGGAGTTTCTGTTTACCATGGGGATAGACTCGCAGTGGGGTCTTGGCTCGCCGTGGCACGGCGGCGGTTGCCGGCCCGGCCGAGGCTCAGCACCGTGTCTGCTTTTCTTGACGCTTCGGAAATCCATTTCAAGGTGTGATTCGGGGGTGGTTATGTGTTCACCAGACCACGTGTTGTGGGACTCTGCCCATGGGACGCGCAGGTGAAAGCAGCTCCCCGGCTGCTCCGTTGGCTTCGAGCGACCAAATCGCGGCCAGCCGCACGAGCTGCGCGCGCCGAGCGCAGGTCGTCTGGCTTGGCGCGTGAGCAGATGCCCATCGCTGTGCGCTCACGATGAGGGAGGGCCCGGCGAACGAGCTGCCAGCCACAACGCACGTGCTCGAAGAGGAGCAAGATGCGGCAGCGCCGCCCGAGGCACCGTCAGCGTCGACGACAGCGAAGCCACGGAGCAAGCAAATTACAGCTGCGGAAGAGGCCTTCATCGACCAGACGACAGGCGAGCTCGAGTCGATGCGCGCAAAGTCTCCTGAGAATTTTCGCAAGCGCTTCAGTACGTCCAATTTCAAGTCGTGGGTCGTGTACCCGCCCATGGACAAGGCGACGAGCCCGCAGCTCATACAGCGCCGCGCAGTTGGCTGCTGGTGGCCCTCTGCAATGTTCTTTGAGATGATGGACAAGGGCATCGTGTGCCCCTGGTGCGAACATGTCATGAGAGATCCTCGTGGCACCTGGGTTTCCGCTCGCGAGTCGCGCGAGGTGGTCTCCTATGAGTCCACCTGGCTGCTCGTCGCTCGGCAGTACACGTGCAGCAGGTGCCAGAGGGCGTTTCGCAATACCACAGATGCCTTTCTTGCCGGGTGTCCGGAGGTCACTCGGCATCGCTTCAACATCATCGTCACCAACCGGCTCGCGATCGAGCGTCCGCTTGCGCGCATGCTCACCTCGCTTTGGGTGGAATGTGGCCAGCGGCCCGTCGAGCTAGCTCTCGGCGCGCATGTCGCCTACTACGAGCAGTTGCACGAGCTCTATCTTCTGCAGTGGGGGCAGGAGCACAAGGTGGACTGCACTGACAGGGAACTCGGAGCCGGGCCTGGTGGGACGACAAAGAAGGGCACCATCGACGACCATTTCGCTGCTCTGCACGCGCTCAACGATGCTGCGCACATTGAGGAGCCGTCAGCGGACGAGAAGCGCGAGGAGGAGCTCGCACTCAAGCTGGTCAGGCTTCAGTTCAAGGACGTGATCCCCTCAAGGGTCGAGAAGCTGAAGAAGCTGCAAATGTGCGTCACACCGGATGGACGGCCGTTGGCGCCGCTCGACGCCATGCTGTGGACGCCGGAGTTCTGCGCGAGGCTCACGTCTTCAAGTGACTGCGCGCCATACGCGGGGCTCATCAGGAACGGCGACGCTGCCGCGGAGCGTCCCAAGCCCAACCACATCCGCAGGGCCATGAACAGCGTGTACAAGGACGTGAGCAAGCACTGGGACACGCTCTGCCGACGCGCAAAATTGTCCCCCCTTCCTCTTGAACGCGCGAAAACGCTCGTCGCCAGACACGAAGACCGTGAACGTCGCAATTCTGCGGCACGGGCGCAGGTGCAAGCGGATCAAGACGCCCTCAAGGCGAGGGCCGAGGCCGCTGCTGCGGAACGAGCCAAGGCCGAGGCTGAGCGGCTCCTCGGCTTGGGCAAGATTGACCCGTTCGGCGACTTTGAGGACCCAAACGGCTTCAACGGCTTTTGCATTGGCCGCAAGTACCTGGGTGGAATTGCATGGTCTCTCTTCCGCGACAAGGCGCGCTTTATGCTTCGCGAGGTCGTGTCCGCGCCAGCTCGGATCCTCCGCATCGACTGCACCTTCAACTTTGCCCGAAAGGTGCAGATGCGTGAGGTGAACGAAAAGAAGGTGGCGGACTACTATCAGCCGTTTCAGGCTGTCATGACTGTCTGCAACGAGCTCAACCAGGTTATCTGGTACCAAGGTCTCCGCGACGGTGAACACAGCAGCAACGAGATCTGGCGGTCGCTGCGTGCGTTCAACGAGGTCCGGAAGGCTATCGACGGTATCGACTACAAGCCGGATGTCGTCTACTCTGATAACTGCTGTCACGTGCGCCGCGCTATCCAGAGGATCTGGCCCGACGTGGACGTGAAGCTCGACGCCTGGCACTGGCTGCACCGGTGGGACGCCATTCTCGCGCAGAACTCCTCGCATGCTCTTGTGCGCCTTTTCAAAGAGGCTCTCTCGAACGCGCTGCTTCAGCCTGACGAAGATCACCTCGTCGCAGCTCGCGCGGGTCATGACAGGCCCGTCGCGATTGGACGCAAGGAGCGCGCGACCATGCCTCGCAAGATTCAGGACGTCGAGACGTTGCGGCAGCGACTCTTTCTCGTCCTCCACGCTTTCATGGAAGCCGACTCCCATGCTGACCTCCAGAACAACACCGCTAAGCTCGCACAGGCCTGCCGAATTGACCGCAATGAGGATCAGGGCGTCGGCGCGACAGATCGAGAGGATCGGGCAAACGCTGGCCTCTTGGATCAAATCATGAGAGTGATGCATGCGAGCATTGAGGGTGGCCGGGCCGTGCGCATTTTTAAGACGAGCATCGACCGCAAGACCGTCTGGGACTTTATCGAGAACATGATGAAGCACGTGAACAAGGGCTGCCTCAGCGACAAGGACGGCGTCGACCTCCATACGATGAAGGCGGACGGGACCATCCTCACCGCGCGCGGCACCAACGCAAATGAGAACTTTCATCGATTTCTCAATGCAGTCATCGGCAGTAGGGTAGTTGGCCTGCTGCGAGCCGACATCATCCTCCTGTACTGTGCGTTCACGCACAATCGCAGCCGGGCTGCAGACATCAACGGCCAGAACACAACAAGTGGCGTTGCTAGGCACAGCAGTGCGCACCATCAGTTGCGCGCCAACAGCCTCGCGAGCAAGCTGGGCATGCCCATGCCGTACAACATCAGGATCCCGGCTGCGCTCTCCGCGGACCTGAGCCTTGGGGTGTCATTGCTGCCGCTCGTCTCTGCAGAAAGCGCCGCGAACGAGCCGGACATTTCTTCCAGTACGAGCTTTCAGCTGCCGCGCATTGAGGGCGGCATCGCCTCGGATTCGGCCCTGCGCGCTGGCATAGAGCAAGCGTGGGTCATTCTGGCTGCGCTCGAGCTCGCCTTTCCTCGTGATCAGCGCCAGAAGAACGTTGCACACCTGTTAGCGCACGTCTCTGCGCTTCCACAAGAGGACCTTCTTCCTGCCGCTGCTCCACCTCGCGTGCTTCTCGGGCCACTTGGCGCACGGCTCGCTGTTGTGCTCTGGACCGACGTGCGTCTCCTTCGCCAGAGCGCCTCGCTTACCGTGCAGGAGATCCTGTCCTGCCTGGCTGGGCTCACTGGCTACAAATTGACCCTGGAGGTCCTTCGTGTCAACGGAGACGGTGCGTCCTACGCGGTCCAGAGGCTAGCTGCGGATCCAAGCCAGAGGACAGACGGACGCCGCTCGGTCCTGAAACTCTACGTGGCACATTTGCCCTCCACCGGCCCCGTGCAGCAGCGCAAGTACAGCGTAAGACTTCCCAGCGGCCCGCTCAACATCCCGCCCAAGCCAACTAGCAACGCCACGAGTGGCAGCGGCGGCGCTTTGACCCACCCGGCGACCGCCCGGAGTCCAGTCCCAACGGTCGCCAACGGTCGGCCCACTCTTCCTGATCGTTCTGTCCCAGACAGGCAGAGACCCAACTCAGCCTCGGGCGCGGGCGCGGACGCGGGCACGAGCGCGAGCGCAAGCGCGGGCGCGAGCGCGGGGAGCCTCGGGCGTCTCGATGCTGTCTACGTGACGATTAGCGCCGCCGCGACAGCGGCGCGCGGCGAGCGAGGCGAGTTTGGCGCTGCCAGCACCGAAGACCATGGGCTCACATGGTACGCCCTGACGACGAGCCTCGCGGCCTTTCTGCACAAACGGAGGGCCGGCGGGTTGACCACTGAGGACGATGCGCGGAGGCGCAACGGCGAGGCTCTGCTGGATCAGCTTCGCGCCACGCACCAGACGCACCTGGCCAGCGTTCGGCGGCGAAAGCGTGCCGGCGAGGACGACGAGGAGAACGAGCCCAAGCACAAGGCGCAGAGGCTGGTCAAGTACTCAAACAAACCGCCTACGAGCCTGCATCTAGCGGGTGGTGCAGAGAACCCCTCAGCGTTTCACTTCACACGGAGCGGCGCGGACGAGCATCAGTTGGGCGAGCAAGTTCTCTTCAAGCACATGCTGAAGGTGGGCAAGTACCGTCTCAAGGCGCAGTCCAGCGAGCAAGACAGCTTCCGAGCCTTCGCCGAACTCTTCAACACGGTGATTCGCCAACAAGCTTATCTCGCCAATATCGATCCAACTCTGGCAACCCTGCGTTTGCGGCCCAAGTCGGAAAAGATGTTGAGGGACTACGCTACGTGGCTGGACTCCCAAGGTGAGGTCGCTTTCAACATGCGGGATACCCTGAAGGGGGTTTCCGGGCATCTTCAAGGCCTGCACCCGGTGAGCGTGCGGACTGTCGCAGCCAGCGACCAAGAGGTTTTGGTCTCTGCAGAGACGCAGCACGTGGCCGAACTCTTCTCGCTCCTCGACCAGCTCCGTGAGGAGGAGCGCAACGCGCTCGTGCTAGACATCTTCGGCAAGAGTAGGTATCTGGGCGACCTCGACCGGTACGAGCTCGTGCGCGACGCCGCACCGGCCACCTTCCTCACAGCTCCTTTCCTCGTGCAGCACCGCATGCAGGACCATCCTTCCATTGTCCAGCGCGTCACGGAGCTGGTGAACGAGCTCCCTGCGCGGGACGATCAGACCTGGCGGAGGAGTGAGAATCTCAACTCGCGCATTTTCTGCTCGGCGTGCAAGCGCCGCCGGACAGACCACCGCGACCGGAGCGCTGTTGGCTGGAGCTGTAAAGAGTCGCAGATTCACTCGTGGAGCGCGCCTCTTCTATGTAGCTTTCCGCGGCACTACTTCAACGGGCCGGATCTAACCTGTCGCCTTTTCGAAGAGCACACTGTGGAAGAGAAGGCCCTGCTTCGGAACGTCCGAGGGGTCCTCCAGAAGCTACTCGAACTGGAGGGTGGACCTGTCCAGTCTACTATCCTCTTGCGCTTGCCGTATGCACCCTGTGGTGGCCGAAGCCAAGGAAGCTTCGGTCTCAAGGCTCAGATCGATCATCTGCAGGACTCTTTCGGTTTACGTCCTGGATCGTCCCGCAACAAATGGATCTCCGACGTGCAGGTCGAAGCGTACACTGCGGCCCTTCGTGTGCGGCTGCGCCGCTCTCCCGGGTCAAGCGCACGCCAGACGCTTCTGTTCGCCCCTCACCTGCTCGGTGCCAACCACGCAGGCGACCGGAAGCGCTTCTTTGGGCACTACTTCGCCGACCAAAAGAGCCTCAAGAAGTTTCAAGATGGCGTCGAGACGCTGCCAAGCGATGCGGAGCTCGCTCTGTTTCCGGTGCTGGCGACGGGGACGCTGCACTGGGTCCTGATCTTTGCAGACATCAAGGGGCAGCGTTTCTACACCTATGACCCATTCGCCGGGTCCTCCTCCCACGAATTCACGAGCACGTACCACATCCACATTGCGAGTGCCAGATTTTTCCTCGGCGCAGACGCAGACGACTGGCCCTGGGTGCACCAGAGCGGTTTTCAAGAGAACTCCTTCGACTGCGGCATTTACGTCGCGGCCATGATGCACGTGCTCATGTTCGACCGGAGCAAGCCCATCGCAGAAGCGTGCGAAGCGGTCAAGCCAGGGCGCTCCGAGCAAGATCTCGGGCACCTTCGCGAGAGCGTGCTCCTCACCCTCGCTGACATCATCTCGGACTCTGTCCACATTCCCAGCGCACTCAAGGCGACGACAAGAGACGAGTTCTACGCCTCCTTCCCACCAACTGATGACTTCTTCGGGCGTGTGTAGATTTAACGGACTAACGGCTTTCTGGCCCCTGCTTATCCCCATACCGCAGGTTGGGGGGAGAAAACTAGAAAGTGACTTAAACCCCTGGCTGGCCCCCCCGCAAGCCAGGCCTGGGCTACGAAGCGCGGGCTCGAGCTCTCTAGCTCTAGCTAGCTAGCTGGAGCAGCTGACCATGACCAGCTAGCTCGTAGAGCTGGAGTACCCGAAAGCAGCCGTGGTCTTGCACGCAAGCAACGAGGTCGGCGGCGCGAAGGCTGGCGCGGAGGCAGCGGGCGCCGGGCAGCGAGCCTCGCTCGCTGCGCCAGGCCCCGGGTCGGCCCTCGCGGCGTACCTCCGTTTGCAACGGAGGCGCTGGCGCGCCATGGAGCAGGACGAGGCTGGCAGCGCCGCCGCGACGACGGCTACAGCGACGTCGATGGCGACTGCGTCGAGCAGCCCGTCCGTGGCACGAAGCGAGGAAGGTCCTCCGCCTGCCAAGCGCATGAAGCTGGAGCCTGGAAGCTCGGATGGCGCCGCGGGCGTCAAGATCGAGGCGCACGAGGCGGCGCCACAGCCGCAGGCCGCCGTGGAGGTGACGCTGCACGTGGACGCGAGCAAACGTTGCGCCCTGCGCGGGTCCCGCTTCGGCGGCGCACGGCCGCTGCCGGACGGGTTCACGGTGTATGACGCGGTGTACGGCGCGCTGCAGGTGGCGGAGCAGGCGCAACCGCCGGAGCTCGAGGTGCGCGGGCTCGTGGCGCCCACGCAGGAGCTGGAGGTGCCCATTTGGACCCAGGTGCACGTGCTGGCGGGCGCGCGCGCCCTCATGTGGCTGGAGCCGGCCGTCCACGGCGACGAGGCCTGTGGCCACCTGGAAGACCTGTACAGGGAGGCCCGGACGCAATACGCCGCCGTGATGGTGGCGCCGCGCGACGGGCCACGCGGTGACTCAGACCTCTGCCTCGTCCCGGTGCCGCGGACGATGCGCGAGTCGGCCGCAGCTGAGGAGGAGGGCGTCAAGGTGGAGGAGGAGCCGGGCGCAGAGGCTAGCGCGTGTGCCGCCGCGGAAAATGTAGAGGAAGAGGCTTGCGCATTTTTGCTGTACGCCGTGCCGTCAGGGTCTCTGGGGCCGTCGACGACGGCGGAGAGCGACGCGCTCGCGCGCGCACCGGAGCTTCTGCCGCGAGCGCAGCTCGGGCTGGTCTTTGGCATCGAGCACACCCTGGCGTGCGTGTTCGACTTGGATCAGGTCAAGCCGCCGCGCGAGACGGAGCTGGCCATGCTGCAGGAGTTTGACCAGCGGGAACGCGTGTCGCTGGCCGGCGGCACGCAGATCGTGGCGCAGCTCGAGGACACCTGGCTCGACGAGATGTCCACGCAGGAGGACGCGCTGGCGGCCGCGGCCCCGGAGGGCGGCGAGGGTGAGGAGGCGGCCTCGGCAGTCAAGGCTGAGGGGGGAGGGCCCCCCGCGGCCGAGCCCGGCGAGGAGGCGGCGGCCAAGCCAGACTACGACAGCAAGCACCCGGTGGTGCGATTGTGCTCCGCCGAGGGCGAGCTGGTGCTGACCAAGATCGCCTGCGGCCCGCGCGGGACGGCCGTGCGCAGCTTGCTCGTGCACCTGCGGCCAGGCTGGCCGGAGTTGCGGCGGTACATTTTGAACAAGGCCGCGACGACCGCGGTGGAGCAGGCGGGCGACAAGACCAAGGCGGAGCCGGTCGCGGGCAGCGACGCCGCCGGCAGGGCGACGCCGCCCCCGCAGCAGGCGCAAGCGCAGGCGCAGGCGCAGGCGCAGCACCCGCTCTTCCGCGTGTTTGCGCTGAGCAAGCAGGCGCGGCCGCGGCGCGAGGCGCTGGAGCTGTGGCGGCTGCTGGACCCGGAGGCGGAGCTGCTCGTGGACACGGGCGGCCTGAGCAGCTCTCGCGCGCGCGTCTACTCGCAGCCGCTGGCGCCGGAGCGGTCCATCGACGCGGCGCTGGAGGGCTATCCGGCGCAGCTCGACCTCAGCATGGCCGTGGACAATAGCACGCGATGGTCCGGACGCAGCGGGCTGTCGAGGGTGTGGCCCGTGCGCCCGTACGAGCCGTACGCTGGCACGCAGGACGTGAGCCTGGCCAGCGTGTTGCACGCCGTGCACGCGGTGCGCAACATGTTCTACGAGCGGTGCGATGCGCTGACGCGCGAGCTGGGCGCCTGGACGCGCGCGCGGCGGGCGCTGGAAGCGAGTGGCGAGCGCGCCGCGAGCGGCGGCTTCTGGGCCGTGCCGCAGCCGTCCGTGCCGGACCTGGAGCAGCTGGTGCAGGTGCAGAAGCACCGCTGGCTGCAGGAGTTCCAGGCGCCGCAGGCGCGCGCGCTGCCGCGCGAGCTGGCGGCCGCCAAGGACTTCGCGGACCCCATCCTGCGCAACAAGTGGCACCTCGTCGTGGACACGAACGTGCTGCACCACTGCGCCTCGGACCGCTTCGAGTTCTTCCACACGCTCGAGCACACGCACGGCGACTCCATCGTCATGATCATTCCCTTCGCCACTGTGCACGAGCTCGACTGGCAGAAGCACCACGTCAAGGACCCGACCAAGCACGCCAACGCCACCGCCTCCATCCGCTACCTGAACAAGCAGGTCTCCGCCGGCTCCCGCTTCCTCGTCATGCAGTCCGTCGCCGAGGACGCGCCCTACGCCGAGAAGCACAAGAACGTCAAGCCCTTCAACGCCCAGAACGACATGCGCGTCTTCGAGTGCGCGCGCGCGCGCCACGCCGCCGGCCTCCGCACGCTCGTGCTCTCCGGCGACACCAACCTTCGCAACGTATGCATGTCCGCCAACGTCCCGGCCGTGCGCTTCCAGCCGCTCTGGGGTATGCTCAACGACGCCCGGTACCAGCGCCTCTCCCCCGAGCATTGGCTCCGCGCCCTGCAAAAGGTCGACCAGGACAACCACGCCCGCGCGCAGAAGCACCTCGCCAACCAGCACGCGCTGCGCGGCCAGAGCTGACACAGTCGGAGGCTCGAACTTGAAGCCCGCGCAGCCCGCACCCCGGGCCACCGTAGTACAAACTTAGCAAGCGAATTCTTCTTCTCCCCTGAGTCCTCCCTTCCTTCCTTCCTTCCTTCCCGCCCGCCAAGCTCGGCGAGCTGGGTCTCGGGCTCGCTCGGGCTCGCTCAGGCTCGGGCTCGAGCGGCTCGCCGCCTCGTCCTGTCCCAGCTCGCGGCGCGCCCCCGTGACCGCAGCTCGCCTCGTCCAACTCAGCTCGTCCGAGCGGTCGGCGTCGTACTAGTAGTACCTGCCCGCGGCACGCGCTCGCGCGCGTCGCCTCCGAGGCCGGCCTGCGCTCGTCCGAGTCCCTCGCCCGCCGCCTGGGCGGCCGCACCGCCTCTCGAGGCCGGCGGCGGCGCGGGCCCGCCGCCCCCGCCTGCGGCTGGACTCGCCCCGCCCCACCTCGGCTCGCCTCGCGCCGCCCCGCACCGCGCCGCGCGCCGCCGCGCGCGCGGGCGGAGATGGACTGCCGCTCCCTCGCTCGCGCGCGCTTTGTTTTTTGAATTTCGAAAGGCGGGCCTGCACACCCGCGGGGCGCGCGCGCGCGGCAGACCCGAGACGCAGGCGGAGCCTGAGGCGGGCGGCGCGCGCTCGGGCGGCGGCGGCGGCGGCGGGCGAGCGGGCGGCGGCATGTCGCTGCGCGTGGGCGACGATGTGACGGCGGCGCTGGCGGCGGTGCGGCAGGACGCGACCGAGGACGACTTCCTGGTGGTGGGCTACGACGACTACGACAGCATCAAGGTGCTGGCGACCGGGGCGGGCGGCGTGGAGGGCATCAAGAAGGCGCTGCCGAGCTCGGATGTGGCCTACGCGCTGCTGCGCCGCAGGTTCACCTGGGAGAAGGTCGGCCAGGTGTCGGCGGACACGACCAAGTTCATCTACGTGGTGTGGCGGCCCGACGCCATCCCGCTCAAGCGCAAGATGACCATCGGCAGGTACGACGGCCAGATCAAGCGCCTGTTCTCGCCCTACCACACGGACATGGACATCAACGACGAGGACGAGCTCAGCGACGAGATCGTGGACGAGATGCTGGCCAAGATCACGCAGACCGCCGACCGCACCACCACGCGCAAGTCCATCACCATGTACATGGGCGGCAACAAGGTGGGCTGGAACAAGACGCGCGAGGTGGTCAAGCCCGACTCGCGCGCCGAGTTCAAGGTCATCAAGGGCGCCAACATCAAGTGGGCCGAGGGCGCCGACGTGGAGCTGGCCGCCGCCATCGCCGACGTGCGCGACGACACCTCGCCCACGCGCTGGTGCCTGGCCACCTATGAGGACCGTGACACGCTCGCCTTCAACAGCAAGGGCGACGGCGACGTCTCGGAGATGCTCTCGCACTGCATCGACACCCAGGTCTCCTACGGTCTCTTCCGGCTCGAGGAGCGCATCGACAAGACCGTCGCCACGCGCTTCTGCTTCGTCGTCCACACCCCGGACAACGTCCCGCCCATGGCCAAGGCGCGCATCGCCACGCACAAGGGCACCGTTGCGCCCATCTTCCGCCCCTACCACGAGGATTTTGCCATCTCCGAGCCCGAGGAGCTCACCGAGGAGATTGCCCTGGAGAAGATCGCCAGCAAGTCCGGCACGCTCTCCCACGTCACGGACCGCAAGCCTGAGAAGCGCCGCTCGCTTTTTGCGCGCACCTTCCTTGGCGGCGCCGAGAAGGGGACCCAGGAGCTCCACTTCGCCAACAAGGACGACCTCCTCGTTGCCATCGCCGATGTGCGCAGCGACTCTTCCTCCACCAACTGGGCGCTCGCCGAGTTCGCCGGCGACCGCAAGGCGCTCCAGCTCGCCTTTGTTGGCTCCGGCTCCGGCGGCTTCGCCGAGCTCCTCGACAACCTCGCCACCGACAAGATTATGTACGCCCTCTACCGCACCGAGGAGATCATTGACCGCTCCACGGTCGTCAAGTTCTACCTCTTCCGCTGGCAGGGCGCCGATGTGCCCATGACCACCGCCGGCAGCGCCGGCACCCTTACTGGCCTTGCCTCCGCCGTCTTCGCGCCCTACCACGACTCCCTCGACGGCGCTTCCCGCGATGAGCTCACCGCGCTCGCCACCAAGACCATCTCCCATCTCGACTAATCCACCTTTGTCATGGCGAGAGGCCACAATCGCCTCGCTGGTTCCTTTTTGTGCTAGCTAGAGGAGTCTCTCCTCTCCATTGTTTTCCCTCCCTTTTGTCAGTGCTTGCAAATGCATCAGATCGCTTCTCTCTACCAGGCCTCGCGAAGCCCTTGCAAACAACCCCGAGCGCTCGGCGAGCCCTTGCAAACAAGCCCGAGCGCCGCCGAGCGCCGCCAAGCGCCGCCAAGCGCTCGCTGCGTACCCCGCCCGTGTGCGTTGTTCGGGATGAGTTCGTTCATGATGTCTTGGGTTTCATCCATTCTTGATGTCTTGGGACTTGTGTTCGTTCATGATGTCTTCCTCAGCGTCACAACATGAACTCCAACGTCTCGTTCGTTGCGCTTCGCGCGGGTTTCATGGGCTGCGCTCTTCGCTCGCCTCCTCGTCTCCCCGCCTACGTTTGCTTTCACTGAACATCTGTCTCACAAGGCTCGCTTTGGGCCTCGGTGCTCTCGCCAGGCCGGAAGGCTTCCGGCCCCTCTGCTACCCTCGCTCCTCCTAACCCGCCCTTTCGCAACGCCCCACGAGATGCTATGAGGCGTGGAATATGGTGCAAGCCTGTGTATAAAAGGTGCCGCCGCCCATGCCTGTCAAGCGGTTGAGAGCAGACGGGTCCTAGGCGAGATGGCAGCATGCCGCGTGCAAGGTCGAAGAGCCCAAGCATAGGCGATTCCCTAGCGCCGCTCACCATCCCACAGCGCCTGGGGCTGCGGGGCCTGAATACAATGGCTTCGCCGAAAGCGCAACTTGAATAGAAACGTCTGCTCTCCTCGACTCTCGACGCCTAGTTGTCGAGTCTCCTGATGAGAGGCTCAAATCAGCCTCCCACAGACGGCTCGGCAGTTGTAAGTCTCAGAGGGGCCGCCAGAAACGACTTGGAGACCTTGCAAAGACTTGGAGAACTTGAGACTTGAAAGAGAACTTGAAATGCCACCACTGCAACAGCTGCCAAAAACAATGACAAATTTCAGAACGAGCACAGCTCTAAAAAATACCCAATCTTTTTGCCGTTTTAGAGAGTCGTAGCCCCGCCCGTGGTCTCTGTGGTTGGCTGGCCCAGCACGAACGCTGTTTGTTGATTGTATGTTGTTGATTGAATGGTCCAAGGTAATCAGCGCCTTTGCTGGGTCTTGCGTGCGATCGTCGAGCTTGCATACGAAGTCACAGAAGAGCTGCGCGGCTTTGCAACGCGCTGCGCGCGCTGCGTAGCTTTGGCGCGCGCCGCGCGCGCGCAGCTTTGGATGCTACCAGCATAAGGCGTGGCAGCGAGCGAGAGCGTGCTGGGGGGCAGGCAACCTTGCGCGATCAAACCAACGACCGCGTGCGATCAAACAAGCGCGCCCCGATGCAATCGTTGCGCGTAAGAGCCACAGGAACTAAAGCGAGGAGGACCATCTGACGAAGCGGAGGCCAAGGCCGCCTGCGAGCCGTCAGCGAGCCGCACTTGCCCTCACAAAGGAGCGTAAGAGTTGCAACGGTCGGCCGCCAGCAACGCGAAAGATCTTCGAAAGTTTGTCTCGTCGCTTCAAGCTCTCGGGCGGCTTCATCGCCCATCGCCAAGCGCAGGCCGACCCGCCAGGGGAGGCAACGCGAGGGTTCTGTGCCACAAGCGGCGCTGCACGTAGGCTGACTGAGCACGACAAGGCGTGGTGTCGCAGCGACATTTCAACGAGGACGCGGACAGTGGTTAGCGAATGGGCTGAGCGAAGGAGCTGAGCAAAGTCGTTGGCACGAGCTCCGGGCCGACTTGCTCCCGAGGGACGGCAGCTGCGCTGTGGGCCACAGCGCGATGCAGGCGACGGCCTCGCGGCGCTTGTGCGAGGAGGACGAGGGTTCGATTCCCAGGCAAGCGAACGACTGAGTGCAAGCGTGGGTGCTTTGGGATGGGCACGGCCTGCCTTCTAAGGGATCCGCACCCACATGCTAGCCACAGAGCCCGCGTCTGGGGCACGTGGCCGCGCCTCGGAGCCAGGGTTGGGCCGATTCCACGCAGCTCAGCGCGCCTTGACAACGCTTCAGAGAGCGGCAGAAGCGGCGTAACGCGGCTCGCTCGTTTCCAGACGCCAGTGGCGTCTTGTCTCGCGTCTCGCCTGGCGGGCTCAGGCGTCACGACCTCGGCTCTTGCGACTGGGTCTCGGCTCTTGCTTGCGAAGTCCGAAAGTTTCCGCTTCGTATTCAGGCCTTTGCCCTCGCCCCGGCTGGAGACCTGTCTCGCTTGGCTCGATGCTCGCCCTCTCGCCATGCCGCGGGTCTCGCTCCTCTCGCCGTGCTTGAGGGCTCGCTCTTTTCGCCGTGCCTCGTGGCTCTATTAGCTGAAGAGCTCTTGCCCTTTTCGCAAGCAGCCCCTCTTGGCAACGCCCCACGGAATGCTATCTGACGGGTAATATGGTGCAAGCTCGTGTATAAAAGGTGCCGCCGCCCATGCCTGTCAAGCGGTTGAGAGCAGACGGGTCCCAGGCGAGATGGCAGCATGCTGTATGCAAGGTCGAAGAGCCCAAGCATAGGCGATTCCCTAGCAACGCTCACCATCCCACAGCGCCTGGGGCTGCGGGACCAGACAAGCTGGCATCGCCTTGGACGCAGCCGTCAGTCCGAGTTACGATGAATGCCCTTTCCCCGACCCCAAAGGTCGCTGTGGGACGAACTTGAATTGAATCGTCTGCTCTCCTCGACTCTCGATGCCTAGTTGTCGAGTCTCCTGATGAGAGGCTTATCAACAGCTTCTCACAGACGGCTCGGCAGTTGTAAGTCTCAGAGGGGCCGCCAGTAACGACTTGGAAAACGTTGCACAGACTTGGAGAACTTGGAACTTGAACGCCACCCCGCCACCGCCTGAACAGAAGGAGCAAGCACGGCTCAAGCACCGTAAGAAGCCGCACAGACGCGCCACAAACTCTAACAAATATCTATCTTTTTGCCCGAGCTCGCCGCTGTGCTGGTTGGCCGGTTTCGCCCGCACAGAGGCGCTGGGCCTGGCGCAGCATGCGATGACCCGAGGCCAGACAGGCTCGCCGCGCCTGGCTCAACGCCGACGAGGACCACGACGCGCAGTCCATGCTTGCCGGGCCCGCACTCGGACTGGGGCTCGGATCGGGCGTCTGGAACCTCGATCGCGGTTCCGTCACGGTGTGCTCCTTCATCTTCGAGTTGTGCTGCAATTCGCTTGCAGTGCACGCCTCTGCACAGATCTTCTGGTTCGCGCAAGCCGCACTGCTCGCGCAAGCAAACCTGAATCCTGATCCACGGTCAGAATCGCGGCGCGACGCGGCGCGGCGCAGGCCCAGCCGGCGGCGCGCGCGGCAGCGGCGGCGGTCACCGTGGCAGTGGCGGTGACGTTGGACGGCGGCAGGATGCAGGGCGTGGTGCGGGCCGCCGCGGACGTGGGCAGCGGGTCGACCAAGCTGGTCGTGGCGAGGCTGGCGCGCGGGAGCGGCGGCGCGGGCCCCGTGGTGGAGGAGGTCCTGCTGCAGCGCGAGACCGAGGTTCTGCTGGCGCACGGGTTCGAGTCGTCGGGCGAGGCGAAGCAGATCGGGCCCAAAGCGCTCGAGGCGTGCAGGGAAGCGCTGCTCGCGTACAAGAAGGCGGCGCTGGAGCTAGGGGCGCCGGCGCTGCAGGGCGTGGGCACGGCGGTCTTCCGCGCGGCGCAGGACGGGCCGGCGTTTCTGGACGCGCTGCGTGAGCAGGACGAGATCGACGTGCGGCTCATCTCGCAGGCCGAGGAGGGTCGCCTGGGCTGGGCCACGGCGTGCGCCACGGTGGGCCTGGCCGCGGCCGGCGAGGAGGCCCAGAAGCTCGTTTGCTGGGACTCGGGTGGTGGGTCCTTCCAGCTCAGCTGGGACCAGGGCTCGCAGCTCTTCAAGGGTCCGATGGGCACGTCCACCGTCACGGCGGCGCTCGTGCGCCTGCAGGGGCGCGAGTTCTCGCCCGAGATCTCGCCCAACCCTGTGAGCGAGGACCACGTGCACGGGCTGCGCACCTTTATTCGCGACACGCTCGCCTCGGTCGACAAGGGCGGCTGCCCCATTGGTGATCCCAGCGCGCGCGTCGTGGCCATTGGCGGCGACACTTGCGCCTTCAACATCGCGCGCATGGCTGTGGGCAGCACATCACCACCGCACAGAGTCCGCCGCGTCGAGCTGGACGCCGCCATCGCCGACCACCTCGGCCTGTCGGACCAGGCCCTGGAGGACCGCGGCTACACGCGTGAGCTGCAGCCCGCCATGGTGGTGTCCAAGCTCGTGCTCGTGTCCTCAGTCATGGAGATATTTGGCGTTGAGGCCTTTGAGTACTGCCCTTCAACGGGCTCCTGCCTCGGTGTGCTTCTTGCGCAGGCGCAGGCGGAGGAGTCGTTCAGCGGTTCCGGGGAGTAGCTAGTAGCTACAAGCAAGAGTTAGCGCTACTGACTTGAACTAGCGTAGTGGAAGCGCTTCGGTTCTGGCCTTGGAAGCAAGGTGTTGCGCTTGCCCTGCCAAGCGAACCTTTGCCTTGGAAGTTCAGGCTTTCCCTCGACCCTCCTTTCTATCTCTATGAATACTGTGCCTGCCTGTCTTTGCTTTGTCGCCCTTGCTGTTGTTGCTGTTGCTCTACACTTGCCACGATTGGTCCAAATGCCGCCAGGCCTCGGCAAGTCATGCATTCGTTCAACTCCTTACGTCTTTCTTGTTTTCCTTTCCTTAGCTAACTACCGAATCTGTCTTCCTTCCCCTTCCCCTGCTGCTGGCGCTGCTATTGCTGATGCTGCTGCCGTTCTGCGTCAATCGTCAGGATGCGATTTGCACTGGGTCATGGTCATTATCCTTGCAGTACGTCGTATCCTCATTGCGGCGCCAGCGCCCAGTTCGTGTTCGCGCAGATCGAATTCTCTGGTGCAGCCCATCGTTTGTCTTTTCTCTGTGGCGCAGATGATGGTTGTCTGTCGGCAGGCCAACTCTCTGGGCATCGCGCTGCGGCCAATGGGTGGTCCATCCTCGCACTTGGCCCTCGCGCATCACTTGCTCTGCGAAGAAGAAGCCTCGGCAGGCGCGGCAGAGAGCTTGGACTTTGAGTATGCGTACATGGTGCCCGCGGCGAGGGAGATGCTGATGAAGATGACGGACTGGGAGTTGAGCTGCGTGCTGAAGATGATGACGCCAAGGATGGCGAGCGGGATCTTGTTCATGGCGCCGACCATGGCGTAGGTGGTGGGTGAGGTGGACTGCACGCACTGGAAGGAGGTGAGACTGAGGAAGAAGCCGATGCAGCCGCTGGCGAGCATGCTGATGACAAAGCCAAGGTCGGCGCCGCGTGCCGAGGACACGAGCGGCTTGGACGACATGATGAGGCTCTCGATGTCGCTGGTGAGCACGAGGTCGACAAAGACAACGAGCGGGAGCGACAGCAGGTTGTTGTAGTAGACGCGACCGAAGGCGTTGAGCTTGGAGTCAGCCATGGCGCGCGGCATGTAGAGCACGTAGGCCGCGGTGATGACGCAGTTGCAAATGGCCCAAAAGTAGCCAAGCACGTTGAACTCAAGGTCGGAGCGGCCGGCCAGGACGGCGCCGACGAACATGAGCGCCAGGCTGCCGGCGATACCGCGCGAGATACGGCGCCCGTAGAAGAAGTAGTCGCCCATGGTGATGAGGATGTTGGTGGAGTTCTTGAAGATGGTCGACATGGGCACGGAGAGCAAGTTGAGGCTGAAGAAGGACGTGAGCAGCATGAAGACGAAGAGGAAGTTGAGCGGGATCCAGGCCAGCAGCTGCTTCATGTTGAGGGCGTCGAAGGTGACCCAGCCCATCCAGCGCGCGAGCTGCAGCAGCACCACGCTCATAGCGTTCTGGTACAGGAGCAGCACCATGTGGTGGTTGAAGCCGTAGGTGGTGAGAATGATCTTGTTCACCAGTGTCATGCCGATGGAGAAGGCGCTGTACACGATGCAGCTCAGTACCGCGCGGCTGCACAGCATGCTGAGCCGGCCCAGCCGCGACGACCTCACCTTGTCCTTTTGCGGGTTCGTACCCATCAAGCCGTCTATCAGGTTGTCCAGCTCCACCTCGCCGAAGCCGGCCTCCGCCACGGACGACGAGCTGCGCTCGCGGATCAGGTCATGATCGAGTAGCCTGTGGCCCTCCTCCACGTCGCGCAGCGTGCCAGTGCTCGCGCTCAGGCCGTCGCTCGCGCCGCTGCCGCCGCCGCCGCCGCCGCCTCCGTTGCCGCTGCCCAGCGAGTTCGGTCCCGTCGCGCTGCCGCGCGACACCGGCATGCCGCTGGACATGGTCTCTGCCTAGCCGCCCGCCTCGTACCCGCCGTCCAGCTCCTCGTCGCTCCAGCGACCTGTGCAGGCGCCCTGCACAACGAGGCCGCGCCCTCCTTCTCCCCGCTCTGCGCCGCCGCGCCGGCCGGCCGGCCGGCGGGCTCTCGGCGGGGGTCGCCGCGCGGCGCCCGGCGCCCGCGCCCGCGCCCGCGCGAGAGCGCGCGAGAGCGCGCGCGCGCCGTGGGTCTTGAGCCTGGCAGGCACGGCAAGCACGTGCCTGTGCCACCTGGGCCCCTCGGCGCCGCCCGCCGCCCTCCCGCCTGCAGCCGCCGCGGCCGCGCCTGCGCGCGCGAGCGAGCCTTCCTGCCTGCCTGCGCGCGGCCCGCGCGCTCGCCGGGCGCTCGCCGCGCTGCCCGCGCGCGGTCGTCGGGCGCGCGTCGGAGCGGCGGCGAGGTCTGCTGCAGCAGCGTGCCACGCCGGCGCCGCCTCCTCGCCGCGGCGTGCGCGTTCCGAGAACGTACTCGAGCGGGCCTCACTGGCCCTGCAGGCTCAGCCTGGGAAAGCGGCGCTTTGGAACGCGGTCGCAGGAACAGCGGAACGCGGCGCCCCGCTGGCGATGGCAGTGACGATGTGAGAGCGAGGTAGGCGCGCGGAGCTGCTCACATCAGATCCTGGAGATCGTCATCGATTGTCGTTGATTGTCATTGATTGTCATCGCTTGTCATCGCTTGTCATTGCTTGTCGTCGCTTGTCATCGCTTGTCATCGCTTGTCATCGATTGATTGTCATCGATTGATTGTCATCGATTGATTGTCATCGATTGATTGTCATCGATTGATTGTCATCGATTGATTGTCATCGATGGATTGTCATCGATTGGCATCGATTTGTCGAGGCTGCCGTTCCGCGCTAGGCGGAACGGAACGCGGTAGTCCCGCGCAGCGCGCCTAGACGCGCGGCGTGCCCCCCGAGACCGCGCAACTGCGCGGTCCGGAGGCGGGGTTCGCGGGGCGGGTGGCGGGCCCGGCCGCACGGGACCCGGCGCGACGGCGGCGGCGCGCAGGGGACGGAGCGGAGGGGGGCAGCGAGTCCGGTGCGGGCGGCGCCGTAGTCGCGCGGCGCGCCTGGCCGCGGCGCGCCTGCGCGGCGCGAGCAAACCAAAGTTTGAGTTGCGAGAGCTCGCGGCGGCCGAGAGGCGCGCGCGGCGGCGGCGGCGGCGCGAGCGCGGGCGAGGGCGAGGAGCAGCGGCCGGCCGGCCCGCTCGGCGGCGGGCTCCGGTCTCGCGCCGCGGGCGAGCGAGGCGAGGCGCGTTTTTCGAACATGACCGGGGTCATGCGGCGGGTGGCCGCGCGGGCGCTGCCGCTCGCGGGCGCGGCGCGCGGGGTGCTGGCCCGCGGGCTGGCGTCGTCGGCCGGGTCGTCCGGGTTCGAGGGCGTGGTGCTCAAGAACCACAGCGGGCGGCACGCGGTGCCGCAGGGGGGCATGAAGAAGAAGCAGCAGGTGCCGTTTCACTATCAGGAGCTCTTCGAGCACGCCAACCCGGTGGACACGCCCTACTACCGGCTGGACGAGGCGAGCGAGTACGTGAGCACGTTCACGCTGCCGTCGGGCGAGGAGTGCGTCAAGGTGGAGCCCGAGGCGCTGCAGATGCTGGCGGCCGCCGCGCTCCGCGACATCTCGCACCTGCTGCGGCCCACGCACCTGGGCCACCTGCGCAAGATCCTGGACGACCCCGAGGCCTCGGACAACGACCGCTTCGTGGCGCTGCAGCTGCTCAAGAACGCCGTCGTGGCGGCCGAGATGGTGCTGCCCAGCTGCCAGGACACCGGCACGGCCATCGTGCTGGGCAAGCGCGGCCAGCATGTCTTCACGGACGGCGAGGACGAGGCGGCGCTCTCGCGCGGCGTCTACGACACCTACACGCTCAGCAACCTGCGCTACAGCCAGGTCGCCCCGCTCGACATGTACACCGAGAAGAACACCGCCTGCAACCTGCCAGCGCAGTTCGACCTCTACGCCACCAAGGGCAACGAGTACCACTTTCACTTCATGGCCAAGGGCGGTGGCTCGGCCAACAAGACCTTCCTGTACCAGCAGACCAAGGCGCTGCTCAACCCCAAGTCCCTCACCACCTTCATCAAGAGCTCGCTGCTGCAGCTCGGCACGGCCGCCTGCCCGCCGTACAAGGGCGCGCTCGTCGTCGGCGGCCTCTCGGCCGAGCAGAACCTCAAGACCGTCAAGCTCGCCTCGGCGCTCTACTACGACGACCTCCCCACCACCGGCAACGAGCACGGCCGCGCCTTCCGCGACATTGAGATGGAGCAGCAGATCATGGAGATCACCCGCAACCTCGGCATCGGCGCGCAGGTCGGCGGCAAGTACTTTTGCCACGACTTCCGCGTCATTCGCCTGCCGCGCCACGGCGCCTCCTGCCCGGTCGGCCTCGGCGTCTCGTGCTCCGCCGACCGCCAGGCCAAGGCCAAGATCACCAAGGACGGTGTCTTCCTCGAGCGCCTCGAGACCAACCCGGCGCGCTTCGTCCCGGAGGTTACGGACACTCACCTGGCCGACGCGAACACCGTCGACGTCAACCTTGACCGCCCCATGGCCGATGTCCTCGCAGAACTCTCCCAGTACCCCATCAAGACGCGCCTCAACCTCACCGGCACGCTCATTGTCGCCCGCGACATTGCGCACGCCAAGATCAAGGAGCGCATTGACAACGGCGAGGGCATGCCCGAGTACATGCTCAAGCACCCGGTCTACTACGCCGGCCCGGCCAAGAAGCCCGACGGCATGCCCTCCGGCAGCTTCGGTCCCACCAGTACGTTCTTGCTTGCCTGCCTCTTGCTTGCCTGCTTGCTTGCTTGCCCGACATAATACTCACTGACGTTCGCTTCCTCGCGCACAGCTGCTGGTCGCATGGACCCGTACACCGATCTCTTCCAGGCCAACGGCGGCTCCATGATCATGCTCGCAAAGGGCAACCGCTCCAAGATGGTGACCGACTCGTGCAAGAAGCACGGCGGCTTCTACCTCGGCTCCATTGGCGGCCCCGCCGCCATCCTCGCCAAGGAGGCCATCAAGAGCGTCGAGATCATCGACATGGAGGAGCTTGGCATGGAGGCCGTTCACAAGATCCGTGTCGAGAACTTCCCCGCCTTTATCATCGTTGACGGTACGTCTCTTGTCCTTGCCTTCGCTCCATCCCATCGTTCGCACGACAGACAACCACTAACGCCGCTCGCCGACAACACGCGGACACACACGCACACAGACAAGGGCAACGACTTCTTCTCCGAGTGGCTCGGGTAAACGCGGCGCCGATGCCCGCGTCCCGAATTCCTGCGTATTCCACAGCAACCCTAGAGTAGCTCCCCACGCCGAGGCTGCGCAGACGGTCGCCGGCACATTTTCCCCGCCTCTTTGATCGAACACCTTTTCACAACAAAATCATCTGTCAAGTCATGACGAAGACCCTTGTGCATTGACGTGCGAGCAAGCGAAGGAAGCCCCGGCGGTCAAGCCATGATGACAACAACAGCCTCGTGCCCTGGTTCTTTTGTTTATTGTGTGCACGTGAGCCAATGACACTCGCCTTTTCATGGTCGTCGCCGTCCTCCACCTCTTTCCGGTTAGTCGCTGACGGCATTCGTCGACGCGGCGCGTGGCCTCGGGCCTTTGGAACGAGTTGGCCGCAGAGTGGCCAGCAGAGCTCGAGCGACGCCGAGGCCCCGACCTGGAGCGCAGGTGGTCGAAGCGGAGGACGAGGTCTCGCGTGCGCGCCGACTCGTTGAAGTTGAGTCCCCGTAACGGAGTCGGCCTCCCTCACTCCCAGACCGCAGACCCGGAGCGCTCCGGGGGCAAAGCGGCGCGGCGAGGGCCGCGGCGGCGCCGGGCAGGATGGCGGCGCGCAGCGCGAACGGCACGTCGGTGGTGGCCGAGGAGGAGGAGGAGGAGGTGGAGTTCCTGGCGCTCATGGTGTTCATCTCGACGCTGGTCGGCTCGCAGCTCCTGCTGTACGTGTCGCGCAAGCTGCAGCAGTCGCTGGTGCCGGAGGCAGGCCTGCTGCTGGTGCTGGGCATGGCCATCGGCGCGCTGATCCGCATCACCGACCGCGTGCGGCTGGTGTCGGCGGTGGAGCAGCTGACGGCGTTCGACGAGAACCTCTTCTTCATTGTGCTGCTGCCGCCCATCATCTTCGACGCCGGGTTCACGGTGCGGCGCGACATGTTCATCGGCAACTTCGGGCTCATCCTCACGCTCGCCGTGCTGGGCACGCTCGTTTCCGCGCTCGTGGCGGGCGGCGTGCTGGCCGGCGGCGTGAGCGCCGGCATGGGCCTTTATGAGGCAAGCTGGCTCGAGTGTCTGGTCTTTGGCGCGCTCATCTCCGCCACGGACCCGGTCACGGTCATCGCCGTCTTCCAGAGCATCGGCGTCAAGCCGGGCCTGCACATTCTGGTCTTCGGCGAGAGCCTGCTCAACGACGCTGTGGCCATCGTGCTTTACCGCACGCTCGTGCTCTTTGATGACGACGTGATTGAGGGCGCGCTGCCGGCGGCCGAGGCCGCCTGGGCCTTTCTCGCCAACCTGCTCGGGTCCACGCTGCTGGGCATTAGCATCGGCGTGGCGAGCGCGTTCCTCTTCAAGTGGCTACAGCTCTGGGACATTTCTCTGCGCGAGCTCGAGTGCACCGTTGCCGTCACCATGCCGTACGTGTCGTATTCGCTCGCGCAGGGGCTCGAGATCTCCGGCATTGTCAGCATGCTCTTTACAGCCATCTTCATGGCCTCCTTTACGCGACACAACCTCTCGCACGAGGCTGGCAAGTTCGTGGCCGAGTTCTACCGCCTGCTCGCGCACATGGCCGAGACCTTCGTCTTCATCTACCTCGGTATGGCCGTCTTCACTGGCGACGCCACCTGGAACGGCCAGTCCATCAAGTTCGGCCTCTTTGGCGTGCTGGCCTGTCTCATCGGCCGCTTCGCCGCCGTCGCGCCCTTTTGCCTGCTGGCCAACGTCTTCCGCAGCAGCTCGCAGCGCATCTCCTGGGCGGAGATCTTCATGCTCTGGTTCTCCGGCCTGCGTGGCGGCATGGCCTTTGCGCTTGCGGCGAGCTCCTCCAACGAGCTCGAGCGCGAGGAGACCGGCCAGGTCTTCGAGGCCGCCACGACCATTATTGTCTTCGTCACGGTCTTCTTCTTTGGCGGCTCTGTCCAGTGCCTCTCCAACCGCCTCGGGCTCATCGATCGCGCCAAGCCGTCGCCCATCCCCTCGCCCTACGCCGACGAGCACGACCTCATCTCCGCCGCCCACCCGGACTTCCCCAAGGTCGACGAGTACGACACGCGCACCGAGATCGAGCTCACAGACATTCGACACACCTCCGACTCGGACGGCGCCGACCTTGACGGCGCCGATGCCCATGTTGCCTCGCGCTGGGAGCGCTTCGAGATGCACTACCTCCGGCCTGCGCTCATTCGCAGCCCCTCCTCGGAACGAGGCGCTTCCTCTGCCGCCGTCTCGGACCTTTCCGCCATTGATGTGGACGATGCCAATCGTCAAGCCTCACGCGACCTCGCAAACATCTGACTGACCATGGAATCAGCGGAGGGCCGGGCTGGGAAATGGCTTGGCCTGGACCATTTGAGAGATAATTCTGAAACAAGATCTGCCTGTGACACTGCGTGCAATGCAAAACTTGCATTTTGCGTGCAAAGCAAAGCTTGCAAGCAAAGGCAGTTTGCGTGCAAACCTGATGCAGTTTGCGTGCAAAGCAAAGCTTGCAAGCAAAGGCGGTTTGCGACAAGACGCGCCAAGTGGTGGGCGTTTTACACGAAGGAAGCGATGAATTACTGCGCGCGATGCCACCCATTTCTTTCAGATTGTGCTGCAGACAAGACGCACTGCGCTGCCTCTGTTCCCGACGGAAGACGCGCTTCCCCCTGTGGCCGCCCGCGCCGACCTCGCGCAACGCGCCCCGATGCCTCGCCTGTCGCAAAACACTCTTACGTACTGCTTAGCTAAAGTTGAAGGAAGACCTACTTGCTGAGCTGGCGGGCGCGCAGAGCCAAGTATACAAAGATGCCAGCGGTGGCCGGGCTCGGGAGGAAGTCATCCATCGAGTCCCACTTGTTGGTCTCATGGTAGAGAAAGTCCATGGAGCTAAAGAGCGAGGACTGGAGGCGCTCCGGATGGTACTCGTAGAGCCAGAGGACGGTGCCCCAGACGATGGAGGCGAGCCACGGATAGACCTCGTTGAAGGAGAGCGAGGTGAAGGGCTGCACCTTGCGCTCGGCGAGCAGGTGGCAGAGCGCGAAGATGACGCGGCTCATGAGGTACATGACGATCTGGGAGTTGACCGACGAGTAGCGGCCCCAGACGAAGTGGCCCACGAGCGCGGCGGCCAAGAAGGCGTCTAGCTGCGAGACCGGGACGCCGGGCGGCGTCTCCAGCCGGTCGCCCAGGCGCACGCGCACCAGCCGCGCCACGGCCAGCAGGATCTTGTAGAAGCCGGCAAAGAGCGCGAGGTTGCGCGAGTGCTCCCACGTCATCTTCGCGATGGGGTCCATCATCTTCTTGATGTCCTTGTTGCGCCGGAACAGCAGCGTCATGACCAGCGCGTGCGGCAGCCGGATCTTGGTCCCGTAGTAGAGCCCATTGCGGAAGGCGCGCCAGATCGACAGCACCGCGAACCGCAGCTCCTCGTCCATCACCGCCGGCATTTTCCCTCCGTGCGTGCGGTCGCCCTGGCCGCCGATCTCGCGCGAGACCTCGAGCTGCTTGCCCCGCGAGCGGGCAAGCCAGGCACGCCAGGCTTCCTTCTTGCTTTGCTTTGATAGCAGCTGGCTTGTCGCTAGCTAGCTAGCTAGTCGCTGCCCAGTCCGTCGCGCCGCCGCGCCGCAACCGGGACCGCGCCGCCGCCCGCGCCGAAGCGAGCGGGGCCGCGCGCAGCGCAGGGCCGCGCGCTCCGCGCCGCCGCCGCCGCCGCGCCGCGCCGCGCCGCCGCCGCGATCGCCCGAGCGGAGCGGACTCGAGTGAGGAGTCCGACTCTGCTGCCCTCCCCTCGCGCCCGCCGCCGTTTCGCAACGGCGCGTTTCGCAACGCCGAGTACTAGTAATCGCGGCGGCGACGACGTCGTAATCGAGGCCAACGACGACCGCTGCGATTACCGTGACCTGCCTGGCTGGCTGGCCAGGCCGCCTGGCGCGCGGCCCAACGGCTGGCCTGCACTGCGCTGCGAGCCTCGTCGCGAGTCGTTGGCGCTGGACGCAAGGCCCCCCGCGCGCCGTCGCCTCGTGCCACGGTGCAGCAGATGGACATAGGACATAGGAAAACAGTCAGATGACATGTAAAGTTAGGAACGATACATGGGTAAATCAGATCGGAGAGCGGGAGGTTGAACGACCTTGGCCGCGGGCCATGTTGAAGGCCTTGGCTGACTGATGAATGATGGGGCAAAAGAAGACGGCCGCTCCGCACTGGCGCTAACTTAGAATCATGAGGAGGTGGTGTCGCCGAGGCGCTGCATGCGGACGTGACGGCGCACGAGGCCGTCCGCTTGATGATCCTGCTGCAGGCGCTTGGCGGTGCGCTCGTAGGCGAGGAGCTTGGAGGCGAGCGTGCGCTTGAGCGAGAAGCCCCAAAAGAAGGAGCGGGGGGCCCAACCGCGAGGGTCGACAGCGTAGACGAGCGTGACGTCGCAGGCCGGGCGTGAAGTCTTGCCGCGGAGCAACGACTTGTGCTCCACGCGCGTCGGCCGAATGACCATGCCGCGGAGCCGCGTCTGCCCGCGCACGACGCCCGGGATGGCCGTCTGCGCCACGATGTTCTCGACAGACTGCGCCGCCACAACGATGGTGCCGTCGGCGCGCTCCTCCCAGGACACGAGCTCGGCAAAGTCGCGCGGCGAGCAGAGACGCGAGCCGTCTCGGATGGAGTGCATCACAACCGTTTGATCGCCGCGGTACCGGTAGTGCTCGCGCGCGTACACGAGCTGCGCGTCGCTCTCGCCCTCGAGCGCCGCGCGGATCTGCGTCAGCAGCATCACGCGCGCCGGCACCTCCAGCGTGGCGCGCACGCGCACGAACGGCACGCCCTGGGCGCCGCCGCGCCGACTCGCCGCCGTCACGGACCCGGTCCAGAACACTTTCTTGGCCGGCGTCCACGCGCTCTCGCCGCTCTCGCCCTCGGCCTCGTCGCTCTGCGCGGCCTCCAGGTCGCCCTTTTCGTCCTGGCCCGCGTCCTCGCTCTGCTCGTCGTCGTTCTCCGCGCCGTCCGTGGCGGCCTCCATCACCTCGGCGATGCTCGCCGCTGCGACCTCGTGCCACTCGCGCTTGTCCCCCGTCCACAGTTCCAGCTCGCGCGGGATGCCCTTGCTGCGCTCCCAGAACTGGTACCACGCCGTGGACCCGGTCAGCTGCGTCACCTTGCCGAAGCTCTCCACGTCGCCGTCCGGGTCCCTCGCGAACTCGTTCACGTGGTCGAGCGCCGACCGCCTCGCGCGCTGCAGCTCCACCTTGGCGAGGCTCACTGACCTGCGCGCCGCGGCGCGCTCCTCCTCGTACGCCGCCGCGCCGCGCGACCCGAACAGCCACGCCATGCTCGCCCGCTCCGGGTCGTCGCCCGCGCGCCGCCCCTCCGCCCGAGCGGCTCAGGTTTGCTCGCGCGCGCGGGTTCGCCGAGGTCCGTCTCGCGCAGACTCGCAGTCGCGGAGAGCGGCGCGTGCCGCGCTGCCGCAGGCAGGTACGAGCACGGGGAGGCCGGCCAGATCGAGTGCGCGGGGCGCGGCGAGCGCGCCGCAATCAAGCGCGGCTCTGCACTGGCACGTGCAGTGCCCGCTGCGCTGCAGCTCGTTCAAGAGTGAAGGCCGCCTGAGGCCTGGCCGCTCGGGCTGCCGTTGCCGTCGCGCGGGTGGGAGCGGGGCGATCGACAGGCTGAGGGAGCGGCCCATCTTCAGCGACGCCGGCGCCTCATGAGCAGTGACGACGCGTGCATGGACAGTGAGCGAGCTCCGCCCGCTCGAAAAGATGATCTCTCGGAGCTGGACTAGTGGCGCGGCTCTTGACGACGCGCAGGTCGTGAAGTTCTGCGCCGCACTGCAGCGCCAGTGCAGGGAGACGGTACTACCTAACCCCTGACAGTGACAGTGGGTCACAGGAGAAGTTCAACGCCGCAGGCATCCTGCGGGCCACTGGCGCTTGGTTTCGATCTGGAATGTCTCTTGAATGTTGGTGTTTTAGTAATGTTAGTAGTTACAGCTGGGCGACGGAGACGTTGCCGGCGACGTGGCGAGGATCGCCGGCGCCTCCCTGGTCATCCTCGTCCTCGTCGCCGTTGTGCGTCCGCGGCATGTGCGGCATCATCTCGAGAGAAACCTGCATGGGCAGAGGCGCCGCTCGCGGTGGGGCGCTTGAGGCCAGCGCAACGTAATTGCCGGCAGCGCTCAAGCCGGAGGAGGAGGAGGAGGAGGTGGTGGTGGGCGGCGCGGCTGCGGCCAGCTCCGGCTTGGGCGCGTCGCTGTCGCGGTACTCCTCGAGCCAGTAAAAGTAGTTCTCGGCGTTCGGGTAGCGGAAGCTGTCGAGCGGGAGCACGGCAACCTCGGCGGCGCCGAAGAAGTCGTGGTCCGCGGCCTCTGCAGCAAGGCGGTCGCTGGCAAAGCTGCCGCCGGAGCGAGGGCCGGCGTGCATGAGGCGCTGGCGACGGTGGCGCTCGAGGTCGAGCGCGGCGGCCGTGGCCGTGCCGGCGAAGGAGGCGGCCATGGGGTCGCCAGCGCCGGCACCGAAAATGGCCGAGGTCTGCGGCGAGGCGTCGGGCGAGGATGCCGCGAGGCTGGCGTCCTGTGCATTGAGCTGGGAGCGCACGAGCGAGGCGCTGACCATCTCGCGCTGAAAGGCGGCGAGGCGGTCGTCGAGCGCCGGGTCCACGGCCTGCGGGTCGTGCCAGCCCGGGTAGTTGAGGCGGAAGTTGAGCCAGGACTTCTCGAGCTTGCCGTCGGCGCGCGAAGCGGCGCGGCCGTCGACGCGCTCGAAGCGGCCAAGGTCCGTGTCGACGCGGTGGCCGTGCGGGCCGTAGCGCGCGTCGCCGTGCGCGCTGAGGTCCATGAGCGAGTAGATACAGACGTCGCCGAGGCCGTCCACGGACACCGTGCGCGCTTGGATGAAGTCGCTGATGAGCCTCGCGCGCTCCGGCAGGACGAAGAGCAGAACGTACGGCGTCGTGAGGATGCCCAGGAGCTCGCGCAACACCAGGACGGCCTTGTACTGGAAGTAGTCGCAGAAGTGGTCCCGCACGTCGTACGTGTGCGTGCGGTGGCGCCACTCGTCAGGCAGAAAGTGCGTGTAGGCGACGACGCGGCGCATCGCCTTGTCCGGACTAAAGACGGAGTCCTCCTCGGGCGGCACGAGGCTGCGCGAGATGGCCAGCACGCCGGAGAAGACGGCAATGTACCAGACCAGGTCGCGCCCGCCGAGCGTGATGTGCAGCAGGATGCTCTCGTCCATGAGCGTGAAGACCATGAGCACGGCCACGAAGGCGCCCGCCACGAAGGACACGCCGCCCGACACCAGCGTGGGCAGCGGCATGGGGAACTGGCGGATGTAGTGGTCCGCGTGCTTCATGGACGCGGCCGTGCGCCGCGCGAACAGGTGGCGCACCTCGTTGAACTCGCGGAACTTCCACAACGCAAACGGCGACCACGTGCGCGGCCCCAGGTAGTTGCGCTTCGAGTGGAACTCCTCCGCGTACTTGAGGAAGGAGTAGATGAACATGAAGCCGATCGAGAACGGCACGAGCGCCAAGCAGACCGCGCCGTACGCCTTCAGCCGCCGCCGCAGCACCTGTGGCCCCAGCTCGTGCCGCCGCAGCCGGTGCTGCGCGTCGAAGAGCGGTTCTAGCACCGCCAGCTCCAGCACGAGCTCCAGGTTCTTGCCGAGAAACCAGTTCTCCGGCTCTAACAGCCCGGTGCCCACGGGCAAGATGCCCTCGCTCATCATGGCGATCATGTAGTTCTCGCGGCGCATGATGCGCATCACCACGTCCTTGGCCGTGAAGCTGCTGCCGTTGATCTGGATCGGGTACTCGCCGCGCTCCTGCACCTCGATCATGCGGTCCAAGACCTCGTGCCAGTCCATGGTCTGCAGCTGCCGCGTCGAGATGTCCAGGCGCCGCGTGAAGAACCGCCTAATCTCCCAATTCCGCCGCACGCTCGGCACAAAGGCGGCCACCGTCCACACCCAGTACAGCGAGAAGAGCACGCAGTAGAGCACCACAAAGGCGCGGAAAACCACCGACTCGTGTGACCCCAGCGTGCGCACGTACTCGCCAAAGTCCAGACAGCTCTGCTCGTCCGTGCACGTCATGAGCTTGGCCCAGTCCACGAACCCCAGCAGAAACGTCGACAGCACCACCGTGAACCCCAGCGTCGCGATGTTCACCACGCCCTTGGTCACGATGCACGCGAACCCCTGTTCCTGGTAGTACACGTAAACGCGCGAGAAGAAGTCGTCCAGGTCGTTCTGCGCAATCCACAGGTCATCCTCCTCATCCGCCGCCACGTAGTCGCCGCCCGCGGCGCCCTGCGCAGCCGCGAAGAGCCGCCCGCCGCGCGGTGCCGCGCCGCCCGCGAACCAGCCTGGCCCTCCTCCGCCGCGCCTCTGCCCGAGCCGCCCGCTCGCGACGGACGCCTGGTACTCGCGCCGCGCCTCGCCCAGCAGCCAGTCCCACCACGGCCGCGCCGCGCCGCCCTCCCTCGCGCGCTCGTACGCGAGCGCGCCGTCGGCCTCGCCGTCGCCGCCCACCGGCAGCACCGACATGCCGCCCGCCCTCCTCGTCGCCGCGCCGCCTCCGCGCGCGCCGCGCCGCGGAGCGGGGCGGGCCGTGCGAGCGCCGCGCGAGCGCCGCGCGAGCGCCGCGCGCTGCCGCCGCCGCCGCCGCCGCCGCGCGCCGCGCGGCTTGGGCTCTGCCGGAACTCGCGGCCTCCACGCCGCGAGGAAAGCACGCGGAAAACCAGGACGAGGTGGACCAGGACGAGGTGGACCAGCCCGAGGAGCCTGAGCTCGACGACGGGGAGGTGGACGAGGCGGACGAGGAAGCGACGGGCTCGCTCGTGCGAGGCCTCTCCCTCTCTCCCTCTTCCTCAAGGGGCGTCTTCGCGCGGTAGCTTCGCGAGCGCCGAGGAAAGCACCGCGGAAATTTGACGACGTGGACCAGGCGAAGGAGCCTGAACTCGACGACGGGGAGGTGGACGAGGGGGACGCGGAGGCAGCAGGCTCGAGAGTGCAAGGCCTCTCCCTCTCTCTCTCTCTCTTTCTGAAGGGGCGTCTTCGCGCGGTAGCTTCGCGAGCGCCGAGGAAGCACGAGGTGGACCGATCTAAGGAACCTGTCGGAGCTCGATGGCGGGGAGCTCGACGAGGTGGACGAGGAGGAGACAGGCTCGCTCGTTCAAAGTTTTTCTTTCGCAAGGGCGGTCTCGCGCGGTAGCTTTGGATCACGATGCTCGTGAGCGCCGAGAAAGCATGGAGAGAGTTGCACGGTCTTCCGTTTCAGACCCATCTTCTATGCCTCCCTCACGCTTGCTGTTTGTGTGCAACTATCCTACATTGCTGAAGCATGCTACAAAGTACTAAAGCTATCACTAACTTAAATCCAGGTCGTCAAGAGGCGCGCCAAGTGTGCTCGCTCCGCACGAGCGAGGTCGGGGTCGCGCAAGGGGCTGGCACGGCCGAGGTCGATGAGACGAACCTCGCCTCGAGGGTTGACCACAATGTTGTCGAGACTTACGTCGCCGTGGGCGACACCTGCGTCGTGCAGGCGCTGCAAGGCATCGCGGCAGCTGCTAAAGATAGAGGCCTGGCCAACTTTGTCGATAACGGCGCGCGCAGCAGGGTCACTGAGTGCGACGCCCTCCTCGGTGACGACGAGAAAGAGAACCTGGAGGGACTGGTCGACGCCCACAAAGAGTAAGTTCGGCAGCTGAACGCCCTGCAGGCGCTGCAGACCGTTGTATGCTTGGGCCTCTTTTAGCAGCTCGTGGCAGGCCGCTTGCGCCGCGAGCGGGACGGTCTTGATGAAGCACATGCGGCCGTCGACGACCTCATGAGGAAGCCCATAGCCGTCGCCGCCCAGAACTCGCACGTGGCTGGTCCAAAACCGCGGAAAGCACTGCCGCAGACGCGGGAGCTGCGATTCAAGGCCCGGCAGCGCCTTTGCGTCCACGGCGCAGGTCTGCAGGGCCCAGGCCGAGTGAGCAGCCGGGTCGAGCCATGCGAAGCGCGCCTGACGCGCCGCAGGCGGCAACAGGCGGCGGCGCTGCGCAAAGTCCTTGAGTGCCAGCGTGAGCAGGTGCAGCAGCGCCTGCGCAAAGGTCATGCGGCCGGCAAACTCGTGCTTGCGCTGGCGCGGGTCAAAAGGCTGCGTCACGAAGAGCGTCTGCGCGGCGCCCAGCTTCACGAATACGTTGCGCTCGCCAGACGTGATAATGCCGTAGCTCGCATCTGCGAGCACCATCCACATGGCAACCTGCGCGAGCACCCCGCTCGCAGCCCTGGCGCCCTCTTGCGGCCCGCGGCCCATGCAGCGAACCACTTCGTCCAAGGCGCGCAGCGGCACGCACTTGACCGGAAGCAGCATGTGCTCCTCGTCCTGGGCGTTCTCGTCGCAGCCCGCGAGCATGGCCGTCACACTCACGTCCGTTGTGCACGAGGCCGGGTCCGCGTGCAGCGCGGGGACAGCAACGCCGGTCTGGACGCGCGTGTCGCGCACGCGCGCAGCGGCGAGCTCTGGCAACCTCGTGCAGCTGGCGTCAGTCGTCCACTGCCCGCAACGCGCCACCATGCTCAAAAGCTGGAATGCCCATGCCTGCACCTCCTGCGGATCGCGTCGCAAGTCTGAGCGCCGCGCCGTGGACAGCTCTAGGCGGCCGCCCGCCGCGTCGCACCGCTGCGCATAGTGCGCGGCGAAGTCCACCTCCTGCCCGAACGAGGTCCACTCCTCCACGGTGCGCACCTCGAAGCAGCGCGGGACGCTTGGCTCGCGCTGCGCAGCACGCGAAGCGCTGCGAATGCCGTCCTCGCCTTCAACCTCGCCACTCTCCGCCTCGCCTTCCTCGTGCGTCAGACTCCGCGGTGACCCGTTCTCGTCAAACAGAATGCTCACGTCGTGCCACTTCCACACGCTGCGGAGGTCCTCGTCCGTCGGAGCGGGAGCGTCGGCGTGCACCTCGTCCTTGCGCCGCAACTTGCGCCGCCCGCCCTTGACGGGCTTTAGCACCTTGCGCTGCCACGACCCGCTCGAGCCCGTGTCCTCCGACCTTATGGCGCATTTCTGTGCACACGTCTTGTTGCCCTCATGGCAGCCCTTGCACGTCTGCTGCAGCCGCTGCAGCTGCAGCTGCTGCTGAGGCGCATGCTGCACACGCGCCTGCGCCTGTCCCTGATGCCCGCGCTCTTGCTGGAGGGTCTGGTCGTTGGCGACGTGCTCCTCGCCCATGCGTTCCGCGCCCGGCCCGCCGTACAGCTCCAGCTCGGCGCCGGCCTGCACGCGGTCAACGTCCTTCTCGGACTCGCGCTTCTTCTTGTACTCGTGCTCTCCGTGTGGAGGTGCGCTCAGCCTGCCCTCCTGCACGAGCACCAGCCGGTGGTGCGTCAACGCGGTTCTGCGCAGTACCTTGCGCGCTGCCGCCGCCTTCGCGCGGCCTCGGACTCGGACGGCCTCGAGGGCACGGCCAAGGGGTTCTGCCCGACTCGTCGCCAGGCGCCGCGCGCGCCGCGAGCCTCGGAGCGCCGCACCGGTGACCTCGAGGCGCGAGTCCGAGTCTCTGCGGCGGTGGTGTTCGGGTCCGCTGGCATCGGCGCGGAGTTCCGCTCTGTTATTGCCCTCCGAATCCTGTGCGCAACCGAACCGGACCCGGAAAGCAGAGCGTCAAAGATAAGCGTCGCTGCCAAATCGCCTTCACTCGCGCGCCTCGCTCGGTACGTTAACGCTCGCGGCGGCGGCGGCGGCGGCGGCGGCGGCGGCGGCGGCGGCGGCCGCCCGCGAGTCGGCGCCAGCGCCCGCTGCCCCGGTGCGGCGGCGGCGGCGCGACCGCTGCCTGGCGTGGCCATGACCATGGGGCGGCGGCATGAAGCGCCGCGAAGCGCGTCCCAGACCGACTGACGACGTGATGGCGGCGCCGACAACGACGACGACGACGACGACCACGCGACGCAGCAGAGCGCTTTACTTTGCTCGCCCGACTCGCAGGCAGACTCTCCGTTTTCCCTCGCGCAAAATGGTGGGCGTGGCGCAGCGCCTCGCCGTGGCCGTGGCCGCGCTCGTGGCGGCCGCCGTCACGCAGGGCGGCGCCGCGAGCTTCGCCGAGCTCGTGGTGGAGGAGAACGTGCGGCCGGTCGATCAGGTGACGACGCTGCGCGGCGCGGCTGGCGACAAGACGGCCTGCTGGAAGGAGGTCGAGTACCGCGGCTTCGGCCACCTCGGCAACTGCACGGCCGGCGAGGTGCGCGAGATGGGCTTCTGCTACAAGGCGTGCAAGAACGCCGAGGCCGAGGGCACCGGCCCGGTGTGCTTCGACCCCTGCCCCACTGGCTACGACGTTAGCGCCGGCGCCATCTGCTGTGCGGACAAGACCGTCTGCACGCAAAAGGTCGTCGACCTGGCCGTGCGGATCCCCTTCGAGATCGCCAAGGCCGTCAAGGACGAGCACAACCCTGTGCAGCTCATGCACGACATCCAGGAGATTGTGCACGACGCCGCGCAGCTCTACTTCCCGGAGTGCAAGTACTAATCGGGTAGACTCTCACCGGCTAGTTGCCTTTCTTGCATCAGCCAGGTAGCCCACATCGCTACGCCACTCACTGTCATTCCATCAACAGTCTCAGCGAAGTTTACTTATTGTTCTCTCTGAGTGGTTTGGCATGACGATCACATGGTTCGCTTCGCGAATGACGCCACCCGCGACGCACGCTGCGAAGCCGATGCGGGTGCCCATTCTGAAGCCCACACAGAGAGCCTCGGGAACGAGTCGAAAGTCGCGTGCCAAGCTCTTCATCGAGCGGCACGTGCGAGCGGCCTGTGGCACACGCGAAGAGCCTGTGGCCCATGCGAACAGCCTGTTGCACATGCGAGCCCACCTCAGCCTTGGGAACGAAGAAGGCATCGCGGAAGTGACTGCGCAGCACGAGGATGCCCTGGCCGCACGGACGCGCAGTTCGGTAGTCCAGCCTTCTACCCTCATCCAGGCGATTCCAGACGAATGACCTTGAGCTCGTGAACGATGCCAATCAAGTCTCTGTAAGATTGAATTATGCTGTGGCCGTCTGCTCTGCGCCCGACAATAGCCTTGCTGGTACACCGACGTGCGGGCTTCGACGCGCGTCGACTGCCCCAGGCACGACGCAGCCTTCCTGCGCCGCACGGGGTCATTGCGCCCCAATGGCCCACTGAGGCCCCTTGAAGCCTTGGCAAGAATCACCCTTGCGGGCAGTGCCCATGGCCACCTTTTGCGGACCAAACTTGAAGGATCGGACTCCTCCGCCGTTTCCACTCAAACATACGCTTCAAGCCTGGCCTTTCACAAGCGCACCGTGGGCTCAATGAAATCCAGCCAGGCTGCACAACCACGCGTACTGCCACGCTCGTGCGGACCTTCAAACGATGGCCCAAGATGCCGTCGCAACCTCGACGACGAGCCCGCCTGGACCAGCTTCATCGGGTGCTGCTGGTTGTCGTAGGCGTCCCTTTCAGCGGTTTGTTCGCAGCCGCCCCTTCCGTGGACCAGCCCAAGCTGGCCACGTTCGTGCCGAGCATGGGTCGCGACCGGCACTGGCTCTGTCTCCATCCGAGACGGTCGCCGAACACCACCGAGTGCGCATAGAGCCATCTATCTCGCCCCCAACTGACTTGGCAGCGATCGACTCGTCGACCTGTCCAACCCACTCCCTGCCAGATTCCAAGCTTGCGCAAGCCTCACGTCGGGTCTACCGTTTGCAGAAGAGGCAGTAGACGAGCCGACATGCCAGTCCACTTCGAGTGGCCATTTCAAGCGCATACGAAAGCCTCACGTCGGATCTACCGTACGCAGAGGAGGCAGTAGACGAGCCGGCATGCCAATCCATTTCGAGTGACCATTTCAAGCGAAAGTTGCCCTTCTCACTTGCAGTGCAGCGGCACCGCCATGCTGTGTCAGTCGAGCTTTCCTCGCTTGGACAGTCTGAAGAACTGACTGTGAGTCCATTCGACGCCAAGCGCAACTACCTTATGCGGCAACGCCAGCCGCGGCGTCGTGATATGGTCGGTCCACGAAGCCACGAAATGCGGTTGCGCGAAGATCACACTAGCATCGCGCGACTCTGCTCCACTTGTTGCCCTGTGTCGGACCAGAGCGTCCAGTCAATTTGCTGCTTGCCGCGCCGCATTCGCAGACAGCACGCAACCAAGCCCTCGAGTTAGGAGGTTGCTTCTCGGCGCGCCCTTTCTCGCTGCAGCTGCACGCGCCATTGCTCGCTGGGGTGCCCTGGCGAGCGGCAGCCGCAAGCAACGGCTAGCCGGTCTTCGTTGAGACACCGCATGCTGAGCGCTTGGTGAAAGCCAACTTGCCTCAGCCTCGACGCCCAAGCCTCGACATGCCTCAACAGGTGAGCTCTAGGCCTGCTGATGGAGCTCCAAACCCGTGGAAGGTGATGATTCTGGCATCCGAGCAGTGGCACGCCGCGCCATTCTCGCCCGAACACTGCCCGAGCACATCGTGTGGGCCTGCCGCGGCATGCACTAGCGCCGGCCCGAGCTGGTGAGCTCAACCAGCTCGGGCTGCGCCCTACCAACCGACACGTGCAGCTGTGCAGCTGCATCGTGCTGACGCGCAGAGGCGCGCGAAACGTCTCCACAGGTCCCGCACGCCGCGCATGACCACGCTCGTACCGCCCTCTCAGGGCGCCGTCCAGCTGCCAGGCGGTGCCTGGAGCCCCTCACCCTCGGCCGTACGGGAGCTATCTCTCGATTTCTTGAGCGCGCTGCACTACAGCGAGCGGGTTGCCGGTGGAGCTACCCGGGGCGCGCGCCCTGCCGGCCATCCTGGAGACCTCCGGCGCCTGGAAGAAGTAGTCCACGAGGAGAAAGGTCACCGCGGGACCGCCTCTGAGCTCCACTTCCGAAAACGCCGCCCCTGGCGCGCAATCTCGCGACCGCGACCGACACGGCGCTTGGGAAGGCCCCGGCACTTGGTAACGCCGCCCGAGCGCGCGCGCGCGCCGTCTGCATGCGGGACGAGCGGCAGGAAGCGCGGCTGCGCCGCCCTCGACCTTGATCGTTGGCCATCGCTTGCTGCGCCGCCACTGCCGCGGCGCGCCGCGGCCAGGTCTGGTCGGCGGCGCGGAGGAGGGCGCGGGCCGCCCGCCACCGCTGCCCGCGACCGCCGCCGCCGCTGCCCGCGCGCGCGGTCGGCGGTGGCGCGAGGCCCAAGGTCTGCGGCGGCGGCGCCTAACGACCGACCGCCGATGATCCCCTCGGGACGAGAGGGGGGTCATGCTCGGGCGCTCGCTCGCTGGGGGACATATCGCGCGTCTCGCTGGCTTGCGCAGGCGTGCTAGGCGCGCTGCTGGTCAGCACGAGCCGGCTGCGCGAAACGTTCGTGCTCGAGAGCTCTCGGGCTCGGCTTGGTTTGGTTGGAGGGTTTGGTCCTGTCTCTTCTCGGCTCGTGATCTCGTCTCGGCGAAATGAGTTCGTGCGGCGGCCCAAGACCTCTGGGATAGCCGTGGAGACGAGCCAACGGAGATATGCAAGCGAGAGCCGGCTGCACGAAACGTCTGTGCTCGAGCGCCAACGTCTTTGGCTCAGTCTATTCGGAGCGGCTCATTGCGTCTTGGCTCGTCTTGTCTCGTCTCGGCTCGTGTCTCGGCTCGTGTCTCGGCTCGTGTCTCGTCTCGGTTCGGCTCAGCTCAGCTCGGCTCGGCTCGGCCCGGCTTGGCTCGTCCCTCGTCCCGGCTAAAGGGCTCATGCGGCGGCCCAAGGTCTCTGGGACAGCCCTGGAGACGAGCCAACGGAGATATGCAAGCGCGAGCTGACTGCACGAAACGTTCGTGCTTGAGCGCTGTCGTGATGGGAACGCCAAAAAGGGAGGCTGGGTTCGGTCCATTCCGAGGGTCTCGTTTCGTTTCGTCTCGTCCAGGCTCTCCTCAGAGGGCCCGGCGAAAAGAATGCGATGCTGGCCCGGGCCTCTGGGACGGCCGCAGAGACAGGTCAACGGAGGTTCATGAGCAGGGCCTGTTCACGGAGGGAGGAAGCGTTTCATACGATTCGTTGAAGCGCTCGACTCAACGTGCCTTGCGCTGCGCAGCGCGCCGGCAAAGCGCATTTGGAAGGGATTTCGGAGCACCGAGATCGAAGCGCGCAGGAGGACACCATGGGCAGCATCGACAAGGAGAACGTCAGCCAGCAGCCGGGTGGCAGCGCCACGCACGGCCGGGCTCGCCGGAACTCGGTCTCGTTCCCCCTGGCGGGCCGCGAGGACATGTTTGCGGCCAAGAAGGCCCTGGCGGAGGGTGGCAAGATCGAGGCGAAGGACGCCGAGATTGAGCGCCTGGCCGCCAAGGTCGGCGGCATGGAGGCGAAGATGGACGACATGAAGTCCGAGATGATGTGCCTCCACATCGTCATCTTTGCCCTCCTTGTCTTCATCTTCTCCACGAGCGAGATGAAGATCCCCAACCACCATGCCAGGCTGGATAAGCCCTTCTTCACGGCGCCGAAGGCGGGTGCCGCGGACTCTACCGCCACGGAGGATCTCGACCAGCTCAAGGACCTCTGCGAGGAGCTCGATCTTCACCTGGACCTGGACGAGGAGGAGAAGGTCAAGAACGAGGACCGCAAGGAAGAATTGGAGGAGAAGGAGGAGGAGAAGAAGGGGAAGAAGAAGAAGAAGGAGGAGGAGGAGGAGGAGGAGGAGGAGGAGGAGGAGGAGGAGGAGGAGGTGAAGGATGAGGTGAAGGAGAAGACCTTCAAGATGGAGGTGAAGGATGAGGCGAAGGAGGTTGTGAAGGAGGATGCGAAGGAGGAGGAGGAGATGAAGGAGGAGGAGATGAAGGAGGAGGAGGAGGAGGAGCAGGAGCAGCAGGAGGAGGAGGAGCAGGTGGAGAAGGAGGAGAAGGAGGAGGAGAAGCTGGAGAAGCTGGAGAAGCTGGAGAAGCTGGAGAAGCTGGAGGACAAGCAGGAGGAGCTCAACGAGCATGAAGAGCACGAGGAAGCGCCTTCTGCTCCTGCGTCGCTCAACAGCGCCGTGGCCTCGCCGGTGGGGCCGGCGATGAACGGCGTGCAGACGGCGCGCCACAAGTTGCCGCAGCAACTGCCTGGGAAGGAGCGCATGTCCCTCAAGTTCAAGGGCCGACGCGCCAACTTTGCAGCGACGCGCGCACGCAACGCGCGCCGTCGGGTGGCGACCACGAAGGTCGTCAAGGAGGACAAGAAGCCGGTGCGCCCTCCGGCGGACGTTGTCGTGGCCAAGCCCAAGACCTTCGCCAAGACCAAGACCAAGACCAATGCCACGGCCAAGACCAAGACCGCGTACGAGCTCAACAAGGAGCCCAACCTGGAGCTCCTGGAGCTCATGTACATGGTCTCCCGCACGTCCGGTGTGAAGCCCTGGGTGGACTGGGAATTGGAGGCCACCACCATCGCCGAAGAGCTCGCGCTCGCGGCAACCGAGAAGAAGCTCGCTGACAAGCGTCAGCTCGAGATCGACGTGCTCGACTCGCACCGAGCCAAGCTCGTCAGCCGCGCCTACAGGATGGTCGTCGCGCACATGGCCCACCGCTGCACTCGTCGCTATCAACGTCGTGTGGAGCTCGAGGTGGAGGTGCGTCGTCTGCGTGGCTCCAGGTCCTCCAGCGCGGAGGACGCCTTCAAGGCGGAACTCTCGACGGTGCTTGCTTCGCAGCCCGCCGCGCGCTGCGGCGCCTACCTGGAGGCGCACGGCGCCGTGTCCGATGAGCCGATCGCGGCCGAGGACCAGTTCGACCGGCACGAGGCCTGCGCTTATCTTTCGCGCGCCTGGGACGAGTGCGAACGCCGGCAGCGCGAGGAGGCCGTGGAGGCGGAGCGCCTCGAGGAGGCACGCCGGTCGAACGAGTACCGTCTCGAGGCAGCTCGTCTTGAACAGGAGCGCCTCGTCAACGAGGAGATGGCCTCCACCCAGGTGGCCGTGGTCTTCGACGTGGCCATTCGCACAGCGGTGACCAATGCTATCAAGCATGAAGAGGAGATGCTCCTTGAGCAGGAGCGCGTTGAGCAGGAGCGCGTTGAGCAGGAGCGCCGCGAGCAGGAGCGCCGCGAGCAGGAGCGCCGCGAGCAGGAGCGCCTGGACCAGGAGCGCCTGGACCAAGAGCGCCGCGAGCAGGAGCACCGCGAGCATGAGCGCCTCGCCCAGGAGCGCCTGGACCAAGAGCGCCGCGAGCAGGAGCGCCGCGAGCAGGAGCGCCGCGAGCAGGAGCGTCAGGAGCAGGAGCGCAAGGAGCTGAAGCGCCAGGAGCAGGAGCGCCTGGACCAAGAGCGCCGCGAGCAGGAGCACCGCGAGCATGAGCGCCTGGCCCAGGAGCGCCTGGACCAAGAGCGCCGCGAGCAGGAGCGCCGCGAGCAGGAGCGCCGCGAGCAGGAGCGTCAGGAGCAGGAGCGCAAGGAGCTGAAGCGCCAGGAGCAGGAGCGCCTGGACCAAGAGCGCCGCGAGCAGGAGCACCGCGAGCATGAGCGCCTGGCCCAGGAGCGCCTGGACCAAGAGCGCCGCGAGCTGGAGCGCCGCGAGCAGGAGCGTCAGGAGCAGGAGCGCAAGGAGCTGGAGCGCCAGGAGCAGGAGCGCCTGGACCAAGAGCGCCGCGAGCAGGAGCGCCGCGAGCAGGAGCGCCGCGAGCAGGAGCGCCGCGAGCAGGAGCGCCGCGAGCAGGAGCGCCGCGAGCAGGAGCGCCGCGAGCAGGAGCGCCTGGACCAGGAGCGCCTGGACCAAGAGCGCCGCGAGCAGGAGCACCGCGAGCATGAGCGCCTGGCCCAGGAGCGCCTGGACCAAGAGCGCCGCGAGCAGGAGCGCCGCGAGCAGGAGCGTCAGGAGCAGGAGCGCAAGGAGCTGGAGCGCCAGGAGCAGGAGCGCCTGGACCAAGAGCGCCGCGAGCAGGAGCGCCGCGAGCAGGAGCGCCGCGAGCAGGAGCGTCAGGAGCAGGAGCGCAAGGAGCTGAAGCGCCAGGAGCAGGAGCGCCTGGACCAAGAGCGCCGCGAGCAGGAGCACCGCGAGCATGAGCGCCTGGCCCAGGAGCGCCTGGACCAAGAGCGCCGCGAGCTGGAGCGCCGCGAGCAGGAGCGTCAGGAGCAGGAGCGCAAGGAGCTGGAGCGCCAGGAGCAGGAGCGCCTGGACCAAGAGCGCCGCGAGCAGGAGCGCCGCGAGCAGGAGCGCCTGGCCCAGGAGCGCCTGGACCAAGAGCGCCTGGAGCAGGAGCGTCAGGAGCTGGAGCGCCAGGAGCTGGAGAGCCGGGAGCTGGAGCGCCTCCGGGCTGCTCGCATCCAGGCGGCTCGCATTGAGCATAAGCGCAACATTATCAAGCACGTTGCCCGCGCCCAGGTCACGGAGGCCATCAACATGGCCACCCGTACCGTAGCCACGAAGTTCACTACTGCGCAGAACGAGGCTATCCGCCTCACTGACTCCACCAACGCCACCTACATCATCGCCAACGAGCCCACCACGGACATGATGGAACGCACGGGGGAGACTGACGAGTCTCGTCCTGAGGCGGAGGCTGACGAGCCTCTCGCCGCTGCCAAGATCATGCCTGAGGTGACGCTCGCCGACGAGTTGTCTGTGGCTGCGGAAGAGACGGGTGAGGGCTTGGCGGCCTCGGAGGACGTAGCGAACTTCGCGCTCTCGGAGGCCGACATCGATTCAGAGTTCGAGGACGACTCCGACCTGGAGTTCTCCGACGACGACACGGCCTCGACGTCCTCGGAGTACTCCTCTTTCAGTGCGTACGACGCCGCTCATTGGCAGGACCAGCTTACGACCATGTCAATCCACCAGACCGCACCCCTTCACATCGTCGCAATGTTCTGCTTGTCCCTCTACATCATGCGCGACGGCTTTGCCATTCTTCGCGTGATCCTCAAGGTTCTTTACAAGGAGCTTTTCGCGACCTCGCCCACCGCCGCCGCCGCGGCCGCGGCCGCCGACGTGGTCTCGCCCACGGCCAAGAAGCTCGCCCTCAAGGCCCAGCTCAGCATGATCTCCGCGCAAATCACCCAGGACATTGGCGCGAACTCGTCTGCCGCCTCTTCCGCCGCGACCTCGTCCGCCGCCGCCGCCGCGACCTCGCCCACCGCCGCCGCCGCCGCCGACGTGGTCTCGCCCACGGCCAAGAAGCTCGCCCTCAAGGCCCAGCTCAGCATGATCTCCGCGCAAATCGCCCAGGACATTGGCGCGAGCTCGTCTGCCGCCTCTTCGGCCGCGACTTCGGTCATGGCCGCCGCCGTCTGCACAAGCACAACGACCACCGTGCCCCACTCTTCCACGGACCTCAAGGCCGCGCCCTCCCCGGAAGTCGCCAAGGACCTTGGGCAGCGCGATGGGGAGACCGACGAGGTCTTCGCCGAGGCCGAGACGGGCGTGCCTCTCGCCGCCGTGGTGCCGATGCGCACCACCAAGACCTCGGCCCGGGCAGCGGCCCGCAAGGCCAAGGCTGCCAAGCGCCGCGTCCTAAAGGCCAAGCGCCTTCGCCGCAAGAAGGCCAAGGCCCAGGCTCGCCGCAGCGCTCGCAACAACGTGTAAACAATACAGCAAACAGAAAAAAACAATCTTCGACCATTTATGAATTCTTGTTGGATCGACCTCTGCTCTGATCTTGTCTCGTCTAGGCCTAGTCTTGTCCAGACAATCACGAGTGATCAGCGAGCATCAAGGTCAGCGCCTCTTGGAGGCGGCTCGGACTACGAGTGCAGGCCGGTCGCGCCTACGCGCGGCCTGTTTTGGCTGAAGAGGGGATTCGCCGGTGACGATGACTCGCTCGAGCTCCGCGAGCAAGTGACCCGTGGACCGAATATGGTCGTCGAGCTCCGCGAGGGCGGCTGGCGGCGCGGCGCTTCGCTGGCTGTGTAGGATCTCGAGCTGGCGCGCTGCAAAGACGCGCGCCTCGGCGTGCTTTTGCAAGCGAATGCAGGAGGACACGGTGTTCGCCAGCACGTAGCGCTCTCGCGTTTGGTCGCCGCAACGCCGCAAAAGGACGAGCGCCACCTTGTAGAGCCCGAGCGCCTTGGCGGTGCGGCCTGTCAGCTCGTATGCGTTCGCGAGGTTCGTAAGGGCGCGCGCGGTGCCCGAGTCAGACCCGGCCGCTAGCGCGCGCGCCGCGCTCGCCTTGAGCACCTTCTTCGCCTCCGGGAGGCGGTCGCCCTGGCAGTGTTCCACGCCGACGCGCAGTAGCGCCTCGGGCGCCAGATCGTCGGCCGGCGCCTCCACGTGGGCCTCGTCGTCGGACTCGAGCAGCTCCAGCTCCAGCTGCTCGCGCAACGCATCGCCGAACGCCACCTCATGGTCCGCGTTCCCAAGGTTCTTCGTCACCGCGGGCTCCTGCGCGTTGGCGGCAGCGCTACTAGTCTTCGAGGGGCTGTCAGCAACGTCGACCTTTTTCCCTTCTTCGACGACAGCCATGCCCAGACTCAGGTCGCGCGCCTGCTCTAGATTCTCCTTCTCCGCCTCGCACGCCCCGCTGCGCAATTCCTGCAGGGCCTTGGGCTCCTCGCCACGCTTCTCGCTCTCCCTTACAATGGTCTCGATGCGCGCGTCCGCCTTGGCAACCATGTCGCGCCACGCCTCCGCGTTCCGGTCCAGGTCCACAGGGTCTACTTCCTCGCGCGCCGGCGCCGCGAAGGCCTTGACGTCCTGCGCCTGGCCCTTGCGCCTCTCCGCGCTCGGCGCGCAGCACAGCAGCTCCGCGAGGCCCGCCGAGAGGTTCTCCATTCTCAGCTCGGGTCCTTCTCCGAGTCGTCGTCCTTGATGGTCTCCTCCTCCTCCTGCTCCTGCTCCTGCTCCTGCTCCTCCTCGCTCTCCTCGTGCTCGTCCGGGTCCTCGCGCCTGCGAGGGCCTCCGGCTGCACCGTGGCTGCAGCGCAGCCGCAGCGCGGCCTCGCGCGGCGCGCGGCGCGAGGCGCGGCGAGGGCTCGAGGCGGCCTCGCGCCGCCCGTGGCGCTGCGCTTCGGGTTCTGCAGTGGCCTTGCAGGGGCCCCTGCGCGGCGACGTTGATCGTGGTCGAGGTCCCCGCGCGCGCCGCTGTGGTCCACTGTGTGCTGCTTCGCGCTGCCGCGCTGTGGCGGCGGCGGCGGCGCAGCAGCAGCAGCGGACTGCAGACAGGAAAGCCCGGGGCCGTGGAGACCCCGCGGCCGCGGCGGCGCCGTCGCCGGGCGCCGACGCGGCGCCCAGCGGCCCGCGAGCTCTTGCCGTGACCCGCCTGGCTGCGGACGCTGCGCGTGTCGACGGAGGAGACGCGCATCGGGCATCGAGGCCGCGTCAACGACAGTTCACGCGCGGAGGCAACCGACCACCAAGCGCAGACGCGCGACGCGCGAGCTGCTAGCGCGAGGCACGAGGGGCAATGCCCTTCGAAGCGCCGCCGCGATGGCAGGCCCGTGTGGAGGCCAGACTGCGGACAGGGACAAGGAGACCTGGGACGCGAGTGCTTCGGCTGCTCCCGCTGCTGCTGCTGCTGCTGCTGCTGCTCGCGCTGCTCGCGCTCGGGGCGCATGCGCGAGACGAGGCCGGGACTTGCGCTGCGGCTGGCAACATGCCACTGCGCGCGTTGCAGGCAGGCAGGGTCTGCATTTTGCTGCCCGGCGCAGCCGGCGGCGAAGACGAGGTCCATGTGCCCCTGGAGTGGGACGACGCGGGCATCGCGGCGCTGGCCATGGAGCGCGAAAAAGTCACCGGCATGGCGCACGAGCTCGTGGACGAGCACGTGCGGCGGCGGCTAGCTCTCATCCGCTTTCGCCGGGACGAAGCTCGGGCGCACTGGGAGGAGGACCGAGGCGCGCCGGCGTGCGTGGCCGCGTTGCGCGCATGTGCGCCATTCGTCGGCTTCGCGCAGCTTCGAAACGACGGCCTTGGCCCCGTGCAGGAGACGGACCAAGCCAAGGAGGGCACCCCGGCCACGGGCGAGCGCTGTCTTGCCCTCGGCGCGCCGCTCTGGTCCGAGGCCGCCATCTTTCGCGTCCGGGCCCCGCGCGTCCTCGTTCTCGACAGCGGTCTTGACGGCGCCCTCGATGTGGCGGCGGCGCGCAGGCTACTGCCCGAGCATGGCAAGCTCGTGCTGCACGGCGGGCCGCCGCGCTCGAGCCTCCTGGACTCGCTGCGCGAGCATGGCTTCTGCGTGGTTCGGGACGCGACCCCGCTGGTGGCGGTCGTTGGCGGCGCCTGCGAAGGGTCCACTGGAGGCGTGCTCAGGCGCACTCTGGTCGTCAACATGGACCGCGACGCCGCAACGCGATGGCCAGCCATAGTTGCGGCGATCTCTGCGGCGCAGCTGGACTCGGTGTTGCCAGCGCCCGAGCGATTTCGTGCCATCCACGGCGCCAGCGAGGTTGCCCTGACCGAGGAGCGTCGCCGCCTCTTTCGGACCGACGGCTTCGTGGTGCGCAACCCGTATGAGGACCATGGGTTCCGACCGGGCGTCCTCGGCTGCTCGTTGAGCCACTTGGCGATCTGGGCGGCGCTAGCAAAGCGCAGCGACTGGGGCGCCTTGGATGCGGTCCTGGTCCTCGAGGACGATGCGCGCTTTCCCGAAGGCGCCGTGGCGCGCTGGCACCGGGGCCCCGGCCATGCGCTAGTATGGCGCGACCCGCGATGGGACCTCCTCATGGTCGGCTTCGACAGAGATCCGCAAATGCACGAGGGCATTCCGGTGTGGGATGGCGTGGAGGCGTTCTCGCGCCGTGCGAGAAGCGCTGGCAAGGGCACGCACGGCTACATTTTGCGGCGCCGTGGCGCCGAGCGTCTGCTGCGCTTCGTGCGCCACCACGGCATGCCGCAGCCGGTGGACTGGCTCCTCATGGAGGCCTGGGGGCCGCAGCGCGCCATTGTAGCGTACAAGGCCGCCCCGCGCCTCGTGGTGGACCAGGAGGCCGGCGCGGAGGCCCAAGCAGACTCAAGAACCACCGCAAGCTATCCGCTCTCGCACGCCGTGGCATGCACGCGCTCGCCATGGCACATACAGGCCGGCCAACGCGAAGTGCAGCCGCTCGTCCAGGCGGTGGAGCTTCTGCTGACGGATAATCGCACGCAGCCGACGCACCCTGACGCCCAGTACCGCGCCGCGCTGGTGCTGGTGGAGGGCGCGAGCGTCGAAGATTTCCAGCGCGACCACTTGTGCGCGCACATTTGCGTGAGCGTAGGAAGCGCCGTTTTTGACAACAACTCCAGTGCCTGTCACATGCTCTTTGATGGCAGGGCTTTCCCGGCCTATGTGGATGCCGTCCGCGCGAAAGCCCCGCACACCGATCTGTACGCCTCGCTCTTTAGCGCGCAGGGCGTGCAGTGGACGAACACGGTCGCCGGCCCAGTTCGTCTCTTTGTTGCGCCCACGCCGCTCCGCCTCGCCTGGCGCGCGCCCGAGCCAGGCAAGGATGCCGTCCTCGCAGTGGTGGTCGACCAAGCGCCCGCAGACTTTATGGCAAGGCATAGCACGTCGCTCATCTGCGTAGACCAAGACTGCCTTCCTCTCGCGTCTCTCCCTTCCTTTCTCTTTCCCTCGACCTCCTCCGCACCTCGCGCGACGCTCGAAGCCCTTGGCGATGGACGCGCGTTGGCAGCCGTCGCTGTGTTTCCGGGCGCCTCGAGCCCGGCGCGCGTGCTCGTGCAGCTCGACATGACCTCCTTCGAACAGTCGTGAAGAGATTAAGGTGTGTAATCTGGCGACCTGATTCCTGCGCTCTTATTTGTTTCGAGCGCGGGGCGGCGGGGGCGATCGATCGATCATGTGCGGGGCCTTCTGCGCCACGCTCGCTGCTTGCGTGGACGATCTGCTTTTTTCCTGGCGCTTTGATGTGCACTCGCACTTGCGCGCCCGGTGACACGAACTGGTTCGCTTTTCCTCGCATCAGAGATGCGTTACGCAGCGCGGTGCGGCGGCCACTCAGCTCCAGCAATCGAAGGCGTGCAGTGTGCGACGGCGCGGCGGCCTGTGCGGCGGGCCCGCGGCGCGAGCCTGTGGCCTAGCAATCGTATCACAGCAGAGCAGAGCAGAGCAGGGCAGGGCAGATCGGAGCGGATCGGAGCGCGTGCGGAAAGGGCGGCGGCGGTGCTCGTGCACGCGCGCGCGCTCTACAACAAAATGGAGCGGCGGCGCGGCGGCGGCGGCTCGCGGCGGCGCGCACAGAAGCAGGCGATGAAGGCGCGCGAGCTGGGGTTCGACTTGGGTTTTCGCAACGAGAAGCTGCCCGAGTACAGCGCCCTGCAGGACTCGAACCTGCGGCAGTTCTTCGGCAGCAAGAACGTGCAGTCGCACCTGTATGCGAACGGGTTGATTGACGCGAATGGACGCGTGGTGAACCTGGAGAAGAACAAGTCGAAGCTCTTTATTATCGAGCAGGAGTTCAAGGCAGCCGAGCGCGCGGACGCGCTGCGGCGCAAGGAGGAGGAGGAGATGCGCCATCGCGTGCAGCAGAAGCGGCTGGAGATGCTGGACAAGGCGCGGCGCGCGGATCGCTTGCAGCGCATCAAGGAAGACCGCGAGATCCGGCACCAGATCCTCATGGCCAGCCGTAGCGCGCTTAGTATCCCGACACCCAAGCCAGCGCGGCGTCTCGCCAAGGGCGCCAAGGCGAACCGTCACGCCGCGAGCGCCTCGGGCCTGGCCGAGAACTCGCAGACAGACTCGGAGAACAGCTTCTTCGTAACGGAGCTCAAGGCGGCGGCAGCGGCGGCCGAGCGCCTTGAGTGAGTATGGGAATGACTGCCAGTCAGCGAATGAGTGAGTGAGTGGGCGAGCAAGTGAGCGCACACGCTGAGCTTGCCACCTCCTCCCAACCCCCACCCCCCGTTCCTTGCGCGTGGGCCTGTTCTATTGGCTTTGGAAGCTTCGCAAGGCTCCGTGCGAGGAAAAGAGAATGAGAGCGGCATTGTACAATGGTATCAAAGCGCCAAGCTACTTGCAGATTGCATGTTTGCACTTTAGTTCACTCGGGTTTCGCTTGTTCTCGACAAGATGTTCCAGTGCCTACTCTCACCAGCCGGGTCCGTCGCGCGCTTGCAGGACGGGCGCCGTTCCTCGTCGCGAAGGGTATATAACTCACATGGCGCCTCGCATACGGGACTTGCTCACATCTCATGCTCCGAGTAGGCGTCATTTTCCATCTCGAAATCGCCCTCCTCGGCTTCGTGGGCCGGCATGAGGCGCTCAAGGCGGTCGAGGCCGTCGCGGGCAGCCATGTTGTCTGGGTTGAGACTAAGGGCGGCGTTGTACTCGGTCCAGGCGGCCGGGAAGTCGCCGGCGAGCGTATAGACGTCGCCGAGCTTGACGTAGAGCGTGTCGCGCGGGCCGTGCTGCACGGCCTCGCGCAGAACGTCAATCGCGGGCGTGAGGTCCGTCTGCTGCGCGGAGGCATTGTGCTGGTCCATGTAGAGGTCGGCGAGCGCAAAGGCGGCGTCGTGGCATTGCGGATCAAGCTTGAGCGCCTTGAGATAGGCCTTGCAGGCCTTCTTGCGGCCGTCGCCCGGCGTGTTGGCGAGCACGCGGCCGACGAGCAGCACGGCGCGCGGGTCCTTGGGCATGAGCTGCAGCGCCTCCTTGGCGGTGCGCAGCGCCTCGCTGACCTTGGGGATGGCCAAGTAGGCGCTGACGAGGCCGCGGTAGGCCTCGAAGTCGCGGCGAATCGAGTACGCCTTGTAGTAGGCGGACACGCTGAGCTCGGGCTGAGACATGCGCAGCTGCAGCGCGCCCTTGAAGTGGTAGGATGTGACATGCAGGGGGTCGAGCTCGAGCGCCTTGGAGACGAACTTGAGCGCGCTCATGGCGTCGCCCTTGAGGTCGCAAAAGAGAGCCACGGCGAGCCACGGCTCGGGCTGCTGCTCGTCGATGTCCATGAGATCGCGCGTGAGACGATTGAGGTGCGCGGCGTCGCCCAGCTCGTGCACGAGCGTGGCGTAGACATCCATGTACTCGAGCGAGGTCGGGTCGGCGAGGCGCGCGATGCGGAAGAGCGAGAGCGCGGCGTCCGGATCGCTGGTCTGGATGTTCAGGTCCGCCATCTGGCTCAACACGTGCTTGTTGTTGGGCAGCTCCTGGCCGAGCTTTTTGAACTGCTGCAGCGCCGGCCAATGCTGATTCATGCTCTTGAGCCCGTGCGCCTCGACAAAGCGGTGCACCCAGCCCTGGTCCGCCGCCGCCACGCGGCCCTGGCACACCTGCCAGACCTCATTTGCGTTCACGCCAAGGCGCAGCAGCGCCAGCACCGCGCTCAGGGCGTACGGCTGCGTGCGCAGCGCCTCGCGGTATGAGTTCACCGTCGGCCGGTCCATGCCGCACGACTCGTACAGCCGCCCCATCCACAGCAGCATGGCTGGCGACCGCAGCTTATCCTCCACGGACTCGAGCATCTTGAGCGCCGCCTGCTTGTGCTTGAGCTCCGCCAGGCACCGCGCGATGCAGAAGCGAATCTGCGCGTTCAGCACCGCCAGGTCCAGGCCGGCCGACGCCACGGCGGGCGCGCCGGGGCTCCTGCCGCGGTCGTTCTCCTTGCTCACGGCGGCGGCCGCCGCCACCGAAGCCGCCACGCAGCTGCGCGACGTCTCGCTCAGGTACTGCACGCCGTCCGTCGACTCGCTCCCCTTGACGCCGCGCAGGTTCTTGCGCACCGCCAGCGCCTGCTTATAGTACTCAATCGCGCGCTTAAACTCGCGCTTGCTCTTGAGCATGTCCGCGAACAGCAGCAGCGACTCCAGGTGCGACCCGGCGCCCACCTGCGGCAGCTTCGACTGCGCCTTGGCCGACCTGCTCAGCAGCATGCTCCCCAGCAGCTCCGCGCTCTCGTACACCTCGCCGGCGGCCAGCTCCGCCACCTGCGCCTGCAGGTGGACCACCTCATCCGCCGCCGTCTTCATCCTCGCGGGCCCTCCTCCGCCGGGCCCGCGGGAGCCGCCGCGCCGCGGGGCCTGCGCGCCGCTCCCGCCGCGCCGCGCCGCCGCCGCCGCCGCTCCGCCGCGCGCGCGCCGCCCGAGCGCGCCGCCCGAGCGCGGCCCGAACCGTTACTGCCAGTGCCAGCCGCCTTCTCCAGCCTGAGAACGGGCTCCACGTCGCCGCCGCCGCCGGCCCCGCCCGCCGTGGAGCCCGCCTCCGCCTTCGAGCTCGGCGCCGTCACGCTCGCCGCCTCCGAGCGCTGCGCCGTTGATTTCGGGCTGCTTCGCTGCTCTCCTGGGGCC
>JABLUY010000121.1:0-108621 GCA_013306675.1 Thraustochytrium sp. TN22 | reverse complement strand
GGGGGGTAGGCTGGAGGCGTTTTTTTGGATTTTCGCCCAGCGCATCTCATCTATTGCGAGCGAGCTTGCTGACTTGCAGCGAGCGAGCTTCAAGTTGCCCAGGAGGAGCTTGCGCAGAGAACTGAGGAGGAGGCGGAGCGCGTGCTGCGCCGGCTGCTGGCTGTGGAAGTGACTGTGAGCGAGCGGAGGCGAGGCAGAGGCGAGCGCGGGAGCGAGATGCTGCGCCGCGAGGAGGGCGGGCAGAGGCGCACGGCGGGCAGCAGGCAGGGCGCAACGGCGGGAACGATGACGACGGCGACGCGCAAGTCGCCGAGGGGGGTGGCGGCGTACGCTGTGCGCCAGACGGTGGATGACCGCGTGGAGACGCACGGGAGGCCCCAGCGCAGGCCGGCGCCACAAGGCGCCAAGCCGGCGGGGCATCACCGTCCGCGGCGAGGACAGCACGCATGGCAGCAGCAGCAGCAGCAGCAGCAGCAGCAGCAGCAGCAACAACAACATCAACAAAGGCGGCGGCCTGCCTCCTCGGCAGCGGTTCGGCCTTCGTCTGCGTGTAATGGCGCTGTGCAACGCCAAAACATGAGCGAGATCGCCGGCTGGACCAGTATTTCGCACGGCGCTGACCTGCAGGGCATGGTGCGGCCGAGCTCGGCTCGCCCGGTCGACGTGAATGCGTACACGGATTCGAGTGCCATGGAGGCAGCGGCGGCCCGGCACATTGTTCTGCGGAACCGTATCGCCGTGGACTTGCCGCTCGTGCCGTCAATCCGATACGTGCATGAGGCGGGCAATGATGTGCAGGGTCCTCGTCGCCGCTCAGGAAGGCAGCTCAATGAAAGCAGCGATGACTCCTTTATGACGACAGGCGACCCGACCGCAACCACCATCATGGACTGCGTTGAGGTCTCGTCGATGCGAGATCTCGTGCGTGATGTGCGGCGGCGCACGCGCGCGCTTGTGCGACGCTCGGCACAGACGGATCCTGAACACGAGAAGCATCTCGCTCCGGCGTTGCGCATCCTGCAGATCGAAACGCGAAAGCTGCATTCCTTGCTTCTGGATGCTCTCAAGGAACCTGAGGTTGACGTCCAGGAGAACACTGTTGCAGAAGAGGCAAACGACGCGAAGCCTGCCCCTGGCGGTGATGGGCAGCCACAGGAGCAGCAGCAGCAGCAGCAGCAGCAGCAGCAGCAGCAGCAGCAGCAGCAAGAGGTGGAGCAACAGCCGGACCCCCAGCATCAGCAAGAGCAGCAAGAGCAGCGGCAAGAGCTGCAGCAGCAGCAGCAGCAACAACAACAAGAGTCAGTGCTTTCAGGAATGAGGCAGACCGAGGAAGAGCAAACCGAGGGGTCCGGCGAAGCGGAGGTGAACCCTATGACAGGCGCGACGCCCCCGGAGACAGCGACTTCGCCGAAAACACCCTGGGAGGTCTTTGTGGACGCGAGCAGCGGCTACGAGTACTATTACAACGCAGAAACGCAGGAGACCTCGTGGGAGGAGCCCGCGGAGGTGGCCGCGGCGAGAAACCTTGCCGAGGCGGCCAAGGAGCGTCTGGCAGTCGCGGAAGCAAAAGCCGCGGCGCGGGCTGCCGCGCGCACGACCGCCACGGCCGTCGCGGTTGAAGAGCCCGCGTCGCCAGCGTCGCCCGACCGCGCTTCGTGGCCCGCGTGGAGCCGCATGTGGGACGACGAGGCAGGAGCGTACCTGTACGTGAACAACCACACGGCCAAGGTGACACGCAAGGCGCCGGCCGGCTGGGACTTTGAAGATGGCCAGGATGGCAGCAGCCCGCTCTTGGACAAGCTGGTTCGCCTGCAGGCGCTGTATCGCGGGCATCGCGGGCGCAAGGACGCTCAGGAGGCGCGGCGTGTCGCAGAGGCGGCGATGGAGGCGGCGCCGGGGCCACTGGAGGGGACCGTATTGTCTCCGGGAGCTGCGGCCGAACCGAAGACAATGGCGCAGCCCGTGGCCCCGTCGCCAATGAGGAAAGAGGCGATGGATGGACAAGACGACTCCTTGGAGACGGGCCCGCTGCGACTGCAGGTGAATCCGAGGCTGCGCATCCAGGTGAGCGAGGTGGAGACGGCGCCGCGGTCGCCTGGTGGCCGGTCGCCGGGCCCAATGTCGCCCATGTCGCAGACTTCGTACTCGGACATGTTCGCGGGCATTACCTTGGACACGGACGGCGAGACAGAGGTGGCGGAGGAGCAGAATGCGGCCGAGGAGCAGGATCTGGAAGGTTATGGTGCGTCGCAGGTGGCAGCGTCGCCGTGGTCCGACGCGACCGCGACGGAGCAGATGGCCGTGGCGACGGCGTGGCCGGAGGCGGACACGGAGGCGGACGCCTCACGGCGGGAGAGCTTCGAGGGCGACCCTTTCGCCGATCTCATGGGCGAGGAGATGAGCGCCTTTGATATTCAGAGCCCGACGGAGGAGATGCTGCAAGACCTGCGCGCGAGCGGGTTGGACGAGGTCGAGGTGGGCAGGTCGGTGGAGTTGGACGACCTGCCTGTGCAGGTGCCGACGGTCGATGCGGCTCAGAGCGCGCTGCCAGGAGTGGCGAGCCTGCTGGACCGGCGCGGGTCGTCGCGGCGGCTCCAGATCGCCGTCGGCTCGGACGACGAGGAGGAGCACGAGTCCGGGTCCCTTGGCGGCGGCGGCGGCACGGAGACCGCGGGCGGGCCGCCGCCCGAGGAGATGATTTGGGGCGCCCTGAACGCGCGCGCTACGCCGACCGGGCGGCAAGTGGGTGAGTGGGTGGAGCGCGTGGATCCGGAGTCCGAGGAGGTGTACTACTCGAACGTGGCAACCGGAGAGTCGCAGTGGGAGCGGCCGGCGGACTTTGATCGTCGAGCGGGCCAGATCGAGGTGCGCGCGTCGGAGGCCGCGTGGGAGGAGCTGGTGACACCGACGGGCAGGAGCCTGATGTGGTACAACTTCAGCAACGCGGAGCGGTCCGAGGCGGCTCCTGCGCCGCCGGTGCCTGGCGCGCAGCGGAACACAGTGACGGTGGTCTCAATGAATCCGGGCCAGCCGTCTGTGCAGACGGAGTACCTGTGGAGCGTGCTGCGTTCGACGGCGATCTCGATCATGTCCTGCGAGGGCTGGGTGCTGATGGAAGAGCCCAAGCACGGCGACCAGTTTTACTACTGCCGAGCGACGGGCGAGTCGCGATGGGAGCGGCCGGAGGAGTGGGATGACGCACGGGCAACGCCCGTGGAGGACTCGAGCGGCGTTGCACTGGAGGGCGAGGAGGCGGCCGGGGTGCTGGCCGTGAGCGGTTCGCCCATGATGCGGCAGAACAGCTCGAGTCTGGCGGCGTTGTCGCAGGCGAAGACGCTGGCGCGACGGCTGACGATGAAGCGCAAGAACCGTAGCTGGAGCTGCATTGTGAGCCCGCGTGAGCGGTGCCTGTTCGAGTTCAACTGGGACACCTGCCTGATCCGCAAGAGCTTGAATCTGAGCGCCAAGCAGGTGGCCCCGATGCGGCAGTTTCTGCTCCAGAACACGACGGTGCTCTCGGATGGCTCCCAGCTAGGTGGGCCGCGGCAGCTGCCGGGCGGGACACGCCATTTGTGGGCGCTTCTGCGCGAACGCGCTGTGGAGACTGGGACGCGCGCCGCGGGCTGGGTCGAGTACCTGGACGAGCACTCGCGCGAGGTATTTTACGGCACGGAGGACAGCAGCGAGTGGCAATGGGAGCGGCCAGCGGCCTTGCAGGTGCTCCGCACGCCAAAGAAGGCGCAGCCCCTACAGGATGCGCAACAACCCCAGGAGCAGCAGCAGCAGCCACAACAACAACGAGAGGAGGAGTTGGAGGAGCAGAGCGAGCAGGAAACGTCGGCAGGCGGCTGGCGCCCAGTCCAGTCGCTGGAGGGCGGCACATACTGGCTCCACACAGAGACCGGGCGCAAGGCGTATGTGAATCCGGAGGACCCGCACGCAAGGTTGCAGCGTGTCGCGACGGAGTCAACAATCCGCAGCTCCAAGCCCTCTTTCCAGATGTCGGAGAAGGCCATTCTGAGTCCCAAGGGCAAGAAGCTGTTTGACTTTGAGTAGACAGAGTTTGAGAGAGAAAGTGTGTAAGTGTGTTCAGAAGGTTGAGATAAATAGACTAAGGTCTAGCTAAAGCGTGTCAGGGTGCACTGCTACGTCTACGGTAACTACTGACTGATGAAGTGTGCGTGTGTGCAAACGGCAGTTCCATTCAGGCCATCTTTGGTCGGTGAGGTGGTGCGAAATGTAGTCCTCCTCAGTTGTACGGGTTGTGAGGCTGGCGCATGTCCTGCGAAAGCTTGGGGGACTTGGCGCGGTGCTGCTCGGCGCCCTGCTGCTGCAGCTGCTGCAGGCGCTGAAGCTTGGCGAGCTGCTCCTGTAGAGCTGCGATGTTGCCGATGCCCGGATGCTGCTGGTGCTGGTGCTGGTGCTGCTGCTGATGCTGAACCGCAGGTTGCGGGCTTGATGCGCGAAGCGAAGAAGACTGCGCGCGGAGAGCTTCCAGGATAGACTTGGGGTCAAGCTGCTGCTGCTGCTGCATTTGAGCCGCCTGCTGCTGCTGCTGCTGCTGCTGCTGCTGCTGGCGAAGCTGGCGCAGCGAGTCGCTGTGCAGGTTCATCAGAAGCATGTCACGGATGCGCTGCTCCTGGTCATGGCGGCGCTTTTCCTCCTCGGCGCGCTTCTTGCTGTCCTGCTGCATGAGACTCATCGACATGAAGGACGAGCTAAGGAGCAGCGGGTTGGCACGGCCGCCAAGGAAGACGGGCGGCGCGGACGTGGCCGGCGAAGCACGCGGGGCCTGCTGGTGCTGGTGCTGGTGCTGATGCTGGTGCGGCGCGATGTCGCGAGAGGGCATGGGGCGCACGATGGGGTGCGAGGCGGCCGAGAGCGGGAGGCGCGCGTTGGGCAAGAGCACCGGGGCAGGAAGAGGACGCGGCGCCTCCTGCTGCTGATGAAGCTGCTGGGGCGGCTGCGGCTGCGGCTGCGGCTGCTGGTGGTGGTGGTGCTGGGGCGGGCTGATGTTGGAGACCGCGAGCAGCTTGCGATGCTGGGTGCCATGCTTGGCGCAAAACGGGCTGCCGCCGCGCGCGCTCTTGCCACAGGCCGAGACGGAGCAGCGACGGCCGCCGCCGTGCTTGACGCAAAAGTTGGTCGAGCCAACCGCGGACTTGTCGCAGTCGTCGTTGGCGCAGCGGCGGCCGCCACCGTGGGCGATGCAGTAGTCGGTGGAGCCGCGCGCGGCCTTGGTGCAGGCAGCCGCCTTGCAGCGCTTGCCGCCGCCGTGGGCCTTGCAGAGGTCGGTGGAGCCCTGCGCGGACTTGGAGCAGCCGGCAACGGAGCAGCGGCGGCCGCCGCCGTGCGCCTTGCAGCGTGTGGTGCGGCCTTGCGCGGACTTGAAGCAGCCCGGGATGTCGCAACGGCGGCCGGCGGCGTGGCGGATGCAGAAGACACCGGCGCTGCCGACGACGCGATCGCAGTCCGGGTGCTCGCACAGGTGCGAGCCGCCGGCGGCGGCGGCGGCAGCGGGCGCGGCGCCCGCCGAGGCGGTCCTGGCGGCCGGGTTGAGTCGCCCCGCGTAGGGCGAGCCGGCGCCGCTGCTGCCGGGCGAGCCGATGGCCGGCGGCGAGCCGGGCTGGTGCTGGTGCTGGTAGAGCGCACCCATGGGCGGCGTCGTGGGGCCGAGCGAGGGCGTGGACTCCCGCGAGCCGCTCTCGGCGGCGCCGTGCGGGTGCTGCTGGAGGAGGTGCTGCTGGCGCTGGTTGTCCATCATTTGCTTCGCGAGCAGGAGCAGCTGCTGCTGCTCGAAGACCTCCTCGGCGTTAAGCTTGCGCTTGCGCGACTCGGGCGTCGCGGCAGCGCTGCCGCTGCCGCTGCCGCTGCTGCCGGCGCGGTGCGCCATGCTCATGAGCGCCTCGACCGAGGCGCTGAGCGCGGTAACCGCATCGGGCTGCGGCGAGGCGGCGCCGGCGGCGCGGCGCGGCGCATCCTCATGCGGCTGCGCCGGCTGCGCATGCGGCAGCTCCTCCCCTGCTTCGTCCACGATCCACTTGAGCCGCTGCTCGCTCATCCCCTGCGCGCGCCCGCCGTCGCTCGAGTCGCCCGACGCCGTGCGCTCCGGCGCGTGGCGCATGTTCCCCCTCTGATCTCCGAGCGCTCGCCGCTCGCGTCGCGCGGGTCAGGACCTGGTCTCCGCGCCAACTGCCTTCCGGCCGCCCTCGTCCTTGCCTCCTCTCCTCTCCTCTCGTCTCCTCTCGTCTCGTCTCGTACGAAGCTGGCCGGGCCTGGCCTGGCCTGGCTTGGCTGGCTGGCCAGCGCCGCCAGGGCGGAAGACGGCGCGCGTACCTGCGCGCGCCTGCTACGCGGCCTGCGACGCACGCCGGCCGGCCCCGCTGGCTGGCTGGCGTGCGCTGGCGCCTGCGAGCGAACTCAGGGCTCGGCTCGGCTCGGCTCGGCTCGGCTCGGCGCGGCTCGGCGCGGCGCGGCGAGCGGGCTCAGGGCTCGGCGACCCGGACGGGACTGGCGAGGCCAGATTCTCGCTCGCCCTCGCCCTCGCGAATGAATCTGCGGCTGCCGAGGCTGCCGCTGCGCTCGCCGGACGCGGTGACGGTTAGCTAGACGGCTGGCTGGCTGGCCGCGACGCAGGCGGCCTGCAGCGAGTACGCCGGCGGCTGGCTGGGGCGGGGCGCCGCGGCTGGGGCGCAGACCTGCCCGCGCTGGGCTGCGCCTCGAGGAGAGGGGCGGCGCGAAGAGGAAGCCGGAAGCGACCGCGAGCGAGCGAGCGAGCGAGCGAGCGCGAGCGCTGGCTGTCGTCTTGGGGAGCGAAGCGAGGCTAGCTAGCTAGCTGCATGATTGACGCGGAGCGGGCATGGAGGTCAGTCTTTTTGAAATTTTGAATCGTGCCAGGGGCGAAGGACGCGGCGCGCCGCCATCGCCGCCGACGCCGCCCGCGCGGGCGATGCGCTCCATCATGCGCGCGGCCACGGCCGGCGCCGCGCTGCCGCCGCGGGAACGGCCGGCCCTCCCGTGCAGCCAGCCAGCCAGCCAGCCACCCAGGGCCCAGGCACAGCCCGGGAGCCCAACAGGGGCAGGCGAACCTGCGGAAAGCAACTACAGGCACCGCCGACCAGCTTGAGCACCGGCGCTGCCAGTGCAGTTGGTCTCACGCAGCACAGCACAGCGCTGCGCTGCGCTGCGCTGCGCTGCGCCGCGCTGCGCTGCCTTGCGCGCCGCGCTGCGCAGCGCAAGGCAGCGCAGCGCAGCGCAGCGCCTGGGCGACCTCGGCGCCGCTCTCCTCCCCGCCTCTCACTGTACGTACCTGGCTAGCTGGCGCGGGACGGTCTCCGTCGCCGGCGCTGGGCGAAATGGCGCTTTGCCTGCAAGCTCGAGCGATCAAGCAGCCGCGCTCGTGGAGATCACGCCCGCGCGCGAGAGCGTCCAACGAAGCGCTGCGCTGTGCTGTGCTGCTGCGCGGGGTCAGCGGCGGAGCACGGGCCTTGCGGCAGGCGAGGTCGGCGAGGTGCGGCCGAACGCGATTCGGGTTTGCTCGCTGCTCGGTCGCGTGCGGCCCGGTGCGGGCAGCCGGCCGACCGCGGCGATCGACCTCGGGTGCTCGATTCGATACCGGCATGGCGGCGCCGCGCGGCACGGGGCGCGGGAAGAAGAGGCGGGCCTGCTCGCGCCGGGGCGCGCCGGGCGCGGCTGTGGGCGCTGCGGGAAAGCTGCGGGACGGCACAGCGATGTGGGAAGCTGCGGGGAAGAAGCGGGAGGGGTTGCGCGGCGCGAAAACCCTGCAGTTGTGCAGTCAGCGGCGGCGCTGGGGGGGGGGAATCTAGCGCCGGGCATCCGCAGAGGGAACTTGTGCGGCTGGCAGACGGATGGATGGATTGCCACGATCTCGCCAGCCCGGCCGCCGCCGCACGACTGCACTGCAGTCGACTGTCGATCGATGGCTTGATCGGCTCGAGCGCTCGATTTGGATTGGGCAAAGTTCTAGGAGCCAACTAGGGGCTGGTCTAGTGGCTGCAGCGAGCAGCCGCCAGACAATGGCAGATGCGGGTGTGCCCCTGTGCGAAGCCTCAGTCTGAATGGAATGAGCCTTAGGCCTAGAGGCGGTGATGCCGGTGTCACGGTGATGCGAGGATCAACGAAAGGCGTAGCCATTCGCCTCGGCGCCGCAACCACAAGCGCAGCGCACACTGCGCGGCGCGCATCTTCGCTTCTAGCCTACCTGATGCTGGGCGCGGGTGGCTCGCCGGACGCCTTGCACAAGATGCTGCTCGCCCGCTCGCCCGCCCGCTCGCTCGCTCGCTCGCTCGCTCGCTCGCTCGCTCGCTTGCTCGCGAGGCTGCTCGTGCGAGTCGTGCCGAGCGCGCGCCCAGGCTAAGCCCGCACGGCGCATTCGCCTGTCCCTGAACGGGTAGGTGTCCTTCGCGCCCCGTAGCAGCCTGCCGACATGCGGGCTCCGCTCCGTTGCGCGCTGCTCGCGTAGCCACCCGTAGCACAGCCTGGGCTGGCGAACACAAAGACGCCCTTCTCGCAGCTTCGCGCAGCCAGCGTTGCGCACGCACGCAACGACTTGCGCCAGTGCTGGCGTGGCGAGACGCTGATCAAAAGGCGAGCGCAGCGCAGCCCAGCGCAACGCGCGAGGGCTTCTCGGCGGTGGCCTGGCGGCGCCAGACGCGTGGCGGCCTAGCTTGTCAAGGCCCCGACCGCCCTCGGGTTTGTGGTGAGAGCAGGTGAGAGAAGAGGCTGAGCTGGCCGGCCAGGTTAGAGAGGCGAGCCTGAGCATCGCTTCGCTCACAGGCCTGCTCGGAGCGGCGGCGCTAACCAAGGTTACGCGTGCGCGGCGCGGCGCGCGCGTCGCCGCGTCGGCGCCCGCGCAGGTCGGTCGGCTCGCTGACTGCGTGACTGCTAGTGCTGGAGGAGGTGTTGTTCCGCTGCGCCTCGAAGCGTGGACAACATCACCACAGGTACTGCAGGGCTAAGAGAAGCAAGCGGCTTTGAGAGTGCAGTCCGCCTAGCTGTGGGATGGCTGCTTTGCGAAAATTGTTTTCCGTGGCCGGCCCTCTCTCTAGTAGGGCTAGCGAGGCCCTCTGCCTCCCAAAGCATGGGCGGCCGCGGCCACTGGGCGTCAAGGTCGTGATATCTGATTCTGCGGTCAGGCCGGCCGCGCCGGCCGCTTGGCTTGCCGCGTGCCGCAGCCTGGCTGGCTAGCCGGCTGGCTGGCTGGCTGGCTGGCTGGCTGACCGTAAGAGCGAGGTGGTATGGCTGGAGCCACCACGAGTGCAGCAGCCCTCGGCAGAGTGCGTCATCCGCATTTCGCAGCGACGACGGCCAGACCACCAGAGCCCCCAACCAGCGGCGGGCGGCCGCGGAACGAGGCGTTGCGCGGCGTTGCGCGCAGTGCCTGGTTGGCTGAAACACGCTGGCTGGCCCCGTGACGAACAGAATCTCGGCGTCCAGTCGCTCCTCTGGTCCCGCGAACGATGACATTGTGGGCCGGAACATACGTATGCCGCTGCCGCTTCCGCGCTCGAATCTGCACTTGCACTTGCTCAGCTCGTTCCATCGCAACCCCAAAAGAGAGAGAGAGAGAGAGAGAGAGAGAGAAGAATTGACAAGTAAGCACACGCAGCTTTTGAACAAAGCGTCACTGCACTGCAAAATTATTCTCGAAGTCAGTGCCCGCGAAGCCGCAGGCCTAGACGGAAGTCCAGCCGCTCGGGACCTTTCCGCTAAAAATGCGCCAGGTCCGGCCAAGGCCAGCTGCAAGCAACCAGAGCGTCCCCAGACCCCGATGGATGATGCTGGTCCAGCTTCTTCAAAGTCAGTCCCGAAACTTCTCAAACTTCCCCCCAAAGCAGCAATCCTCACCGCGAACTTGAGTTCCTTTTCGTGCTCGCTCCTGCGGTCAGCTTATCGTGGGTCGGGGCCGTGCGGCCGTGGAGGGTCAGCAGCGCTGCCAGCGCAACGCGGCAGCGCGGCAGTCGCTACGGTGACGTTCTCGACTAGCCGGTGGCATGCGGAACACGACCTGACGCAGCACAACTTTTAAAGCGACGAATGCATTGCAGTGCCGCCGCCACCCGTGGCCGGAGATGGCGGACCTGCCAAATGGCGGCGAGCTTGTTTTTTCAAAGGAAATGCGCAAGCCTGACCGATCGCTTTTCCTTGCCGCCGCGGTTTTGTCGCGTACGCGTGCCTTGAGTTGTCAAATGTCCGGGCCAACGCTTGCCAGCTGACCTCTGCTCGCTTACTCGCAAGTCGCGTGAGCGCTCACGCGGCTGGTCGGACGCTCGCTTGCCTGCCTGCCTGGCCCTTTGGTGGGCCTCGCGAGAACCATGCGCTGCGCGCTGCGGCCGCGCGCGTGTGAAGTTTGTGGCACCGAGGCGTGTACAGGCTCCTGCTCGGACGCAACCTCGAACCGGCTGACTGGGCTCCTCCTGCGGTTCTGCGCGCGGCGACGAGCAGAATTCGCAGCGGCTGTGGCCGCCGCTGCTCGCCGCCTTCGAGCCGCTCGCTCGCTCGCTCGCCGCTTGCTCGCCAGGTCGCTTCCCCCTCGCGCCGCGCGTGCTACGACTTGAGTTGCGCTGGCTTGTGTTGCGTTGCGCGTTGTGCGCCTCTGTGAGGAGGACCTGGACAGGATCGAGCACGCCCCTGCCCGCCTGCGCCCGCCTGTCGGGCGCGCCCGGCCTCCGACTCCGATTCGTCGCCACTGCTCGTTCGCCGCGCGCGCCGTGCGGCGCACGCAGCGGACCAGATTCGTCGCCCTCGCTCGCGCCGCGGGGTCGCCGCTTCAACTTCACAGTCAAGGCGCGTTGTTCGTTCGCGGCGGCCGCCGCTGGCTGGTGGCTCGTCCTGCTGGGGCTGCTCGCTCGCCGCCCCTTGACACCTTGACTTCACTCGCAGGTACGCACATTCTTCCCGCGTGAAGGCGCCGCCGGCTAGGTCTCGCCGGCTGGCGTTTTTTTGGTTGGATTTTGTTACCCCGTGCCTCAGGGGCGGGCTCCTCCGGTGTAGACTCCCACAGCATCCCGCAGACATTCGGTGCGGGCCCACAGCCACCGCAGCACTCAGGTGCGGGCCCGCAGCTCGCGGGGGGGCGCTCCACGAACGGTGCCCGCGCGCGTGCCGCCTCGTGCGCTGCGAATTCTGGCCTGGCTGGCATCGCTGCCTCGCCGGCCCTCGCGCGCTCTAATCTTATGTGTCGTCCGCGTTGCGCGCGCTTTGCGCGGCCGGGCGCCGCGCGCCGGCCGGACGCCAGCCAGCCAGATCCGGGCACGCACTCTTCGTATGAGACTCGCGAGCGGCGGCCGCGAGCGTCGCCGTTGAGGCGGGCAGCCGCCTCCTGACCGCCGTTGCAGTCCAAGTCCCAAGAAGAGCAAAACACAGAGGAGGCAATACGCATGTTACGGCGGTCCGTCACGCGGAGGAAGCACAGATAAGTTAAGGAAAACGGGGGAAATAAAGGATGAGGCGAAGACCGGGACTCGCGCGGTGCACCTTGCGGGGAGTCCAGATGTGGGTAGGCGACTTCCCACGCTTCATGGTTACTGCTCGTGCGCGAAGTTGCACGAGGTGAAATCATCTCATCATTCTCATGAACTCGAAGCCAGGCAAAGGGGTAAGTAAGCTCGCGCTACGGGACGGTGCGAGCGCACCCGCGCGCGAGCAGATAGGAGGGAATTCTTGAAGCGCTTGAGGCGCTCGCGGCGTTCGCTGCGGTCTCGCGCGCTGCTCGCTACGCGTGCACCGCACCACAGAAGAGCAAGCGTGGTCACGAACGGCCGGCAGCTGCGCGCCGTCTGCAGCGTGCTGCGCGCAGTGTGCTTGCACAAGTTTGAGGCGAGCGAGCGAGCGAGCGAGCTGAGCGTGGCGAGCGGGCGAGCGGGCTGGCGGGCCGGCACTAGCATTGCGAGCGTGGCCAATAGGGTGCGAGCTTGCATTTCAAGGCTCGACTGACGAGGTCGAATCGAGGGATCCAGCATGCGCGGGTCTCCCAGCCAGCCAGCCAGCCACTCAGCCTGCCTGCCTGCCTGTTGCAATGGCTGGCTCAGGGCCAGGCTGGCTTGAGATGCAGCGCAACCCGGTCGCTGCCTCCAGATTCCAGCCGCCGCAACCCGCAAGCCTGGCTGGCTGGTCTCCCGCCAATCATGCCGACCGGCGCGCACGAGGTGCGCCGAGCGCGCCGCACTCCGCTCCGACTCCGCATCGCGGCGCAAACCCATCACGCCTCGCCTTGTCGACTGACTTGGATGGCGTGGCGCGTCCGAGCAGTTTGTCTTTGGGCAAGGTTTGCACGGGAGGTAAATCGCCGATTCGTGACCAGGAAAACACAATGGGACCAGGGCGGCCGCTTGTACATGCACGAGCGAGCACTTCCACCGCTGGCGAGGAAGCAAGAAGCATGGTTGGCCTGGGAGAGCGCCCAGGGTTGGCTTGGGATCGTCCATGGAACGGCCATGCTTTCCATGAATCTTGAGCTTTCGGCAGCGCCGGCGCTAGCAATGGTTGGCTGTCGGTTGGGCACTCGTGGCGTGGCTGGTCGTGGTGCAGCGCAGCGCGGCGCGGCGCGGCGCGGCATGGCGCGGCGCTTCTTCTTTCCACAACTCGGTTTGAGTCAAAATCTGGTTGACGTGGCTCGATTTGACTCGCTCGAGTGTCGAGTCGGCTCCGATCGGCTCGGCTCGGCTCGGCTCGGCTCAGCTCGGCTCGGCTCGGCTCAGCTCGGCTCGGCTCGGCTCGGCTCGGCTCGGCTCGGCTCGGCTCGGCTCGGCTCGGCTCGGCTCGGCTCGGCTCGGCTCGGCTCAGCCCGGCTCGACTCGACTCGACTCGACTTGACTCGACTCGACTGGTCGGATGGCTCGACAGCTTGCTGGCCTGGTCGTTGTCGTGGGGCGCCCCGGGGCAACAGCTCGCCCTGGGGGATGGAGGACGATGAAGCGTCGCTGGACCTTTTTGCTGCATCGTTCCGCGAAGAGTTCAAAACCAAACACAGTTCATTACCTAAATCTAACGAGGTGCAGTACGAAACCACCGACTAGCTTCAAAGTAGCTAAACTAGCTACCCTCCGACAACACACAGCCTTTCGTGACACGAACAGCCTGTGCCATTGATTGCTGTCGATTGCCAGGCAGCCAGCCAGGCAGCTAGCTCGGCGCGCATGGCAACTTGAATCACAGGCTGTCACAATTATTTCACCACTGAAGCGAGTCCCCACTTTCACTTCGCCGGCGAAAGAGTGGATGCGAGCGCGGAGAGAGCGTCGGCAGCGATGCGCGTGCTTCTGAGCTCCTCGTCGTCAGTCGGATCGGTGGCCTTGGACTCGAGGGACCGCATGGAGCACGGCGTGGACACCGAAGACGATGGAGGCTCCATGCTCCGGGCATAGTTGGACGCGCACGAAGAGCAGGCGCGCAGATGGCCACGCAGGTCGCGGCCATTGCGGACTGGGTCGCAGACCTGGCAACTCGCCTGCGAGCACTCGTAAAAGTGGTGCAGCGCAAACTTGGACGAGGAGCAGTACGGCTCCGTGCACGCGGCGCGTTCGCAGTTGGACACATGGTCCAGGTTGCTCTTCATCTGCGCGCAGTGCCGCGACACCGTGCAGGTCCCCGGCGCCGCCGTGCACGAACCCGCGTGCTGCAGCAACACGAGCCGCTGCGACGGGCATGCCGAGTCCGGTTGTGCGCCCGAAAGCAGCGGGTGCGGCGTGCGCCGCCGCCGCTTTGGCGCCGCTTGCTGCGACTGCGCCGCCAGCTGCTCGTGCCCAGGCGACTGCGCGCGCGAGCCGTGGGCCTGCTGGCCCCGTCGTACGCTCGAAGTGGGCGCAGGGCTCGTGCTCGTGCTTGGGCTCGTCGTGCTCATCGGGCTCGGGCGCTGCGCTGCCTCCTCGCCCGTCGCCCCGCCCTCCTTGGTCATTGTCAGCAGCTTGAATTGCAGGCAGCACGGCACGAGGCAAGTGCCCAGCAGCCGCTGGCAGCTACTTGAGTGCAGCGAGAGCAGCCCGTGGAATCGCCGGCACACTGTGCAAGTCGTCTCCTGAGAGCAATTCCAGCAATGCGCGATCAGCGCCTTCATCTGCGCGCACCCGGTCACCGAGCACTTGTCAACCACGCACATGCTCGTGTGATCCAGGATGCGCAGGTGCCGCTGCGCCGCATCGGGCTCGTCCGCGTCCACGCGACCCCACGAGACACGCTTCGCCGCCCGCATCTGTTGCTGCGATTGCTGCTGCCGCGACGTGGCCGTCGACCCCGCGCCCTGCGGGGATTCGTTCACTGTGCTCAGGCTCCCTCGTGGCGCCTCCTCCAGCGCACGCTTCCTCGAATGCATCGCCTTCATCGCTTCCAGCGCCTCGGCGAGCGTGCGCGCGCTAGTTGCTTTCTTGACCGCATCGTTTGTCGTTCCACACGAGGTGGTCGCTGTCTCCGCGTTCTCGGCCTGCATCTCACCCCGAGGCTCGGCCTTGCGCATCATCATCATCATCTGCTGCTGCTGCTGCTGCTGCTGCTGCTGCTGCTGCTCGTGCTTCACCTGCTGGTTTCCACGCCCTGCAGCGGGCGAAGGGGCTGCCGCTGACTCTCCCGCTGCTCCCGCTGCTGCAGCACCTGCTGCGGCTCGTGCGACGTCTGCTGCGGAAGTTGCAGGCCGCGCAGCCCGTTCTGGAGCAGCTGCTCCAGCACGAGCTGGTTAATGTTCATGCCGAGGTGCGTGCGAGGCGTCAGCATATGGTCCGATGCTGCCTGGATGGTGAGCCGACGTGCGTGCGTGCGTGTGGGCGGGCGTGCGGGCTAGCTGGCTGCCTGGCTGATTGGCTGCTGGTCTGCTCGCCCTGCTCGCTCGCCTTGCTACGCCCGAGGCGTTCGTTGCTTGTTTGTTCTACGGGTCGGTCTGCTCGCCGGCCTGCAGTCGCAGGCGAGACAGCGCGCGGGTCCCTGGGGCGCCGGACTCGCTCGTGCGGGACTACCGACGCCGAGGACGCAAATGGTCCCAGGTATCTCCACGTTTCCGCTCTGCAAAACGCGCCAGGCCTTGGCCGAAACCGAGGAGCTCTGCGCGCCCTCCGGCTTCTATCTCGCGTCCAGCGCCCGCCGCGCCGCTCCCGTCGCCCTCCTCCTCGGCGCCCGCGCCCGCGCTTTTGGCCTGCCTCTCAAGCCGCCCGAGGTTGGTCCGCGCTCGGATGCGCTCGCCGCCGCGCTTGTAGGAAGTGGGCGGCTGTCCTTGGCACGCGAGGCGACGAAACGACGCTCGCACGAGCCACCACGTCGTGCAGCCGGACAGTGAGCCGGCGCCTTCACGCCAGCGCGCCTGCCGTCGCGTTTGCCCGCCTCCCGGAAACCACCTCGGCCTCTTGCGACCGAGCGAGCGAGCAAGCGAGCGAGCGTGCGCGAGCGCTCCGCGTCAGTCAGTCCACGCTTGCTTGCGCGCGACGCCCAAGGCGTCAAGACCTCGCGCGCCCGCCTGCCAGTGCCTGGTCCTTTCATTCTCTTCCACCTGGGAGCTTGTCCAACTTCGTTGCTTGGCTTCCGTAGGCCACCCGCTGGTGCGTGCGCGCCTCCTACTACACCTTCGTTCTCCAAGCCGCGTCCCACTCGCTGTCAGTGTCAGCCACAGTGGTTTTCATTTTCGCAAGTCCGAGTCGCGCGGCGCGCTCGAAGAGGAGAGTGGGGCGCGCCGCGCGGGCGCGAGGTCTATGGCGGCCTTGGCTGGGGATGGATGCCTGCCACCTGGGACGCTGGGACGCCACGCGTGACACGTGGTCACGATGATCCAGCTAGCTACTAGCTAGTAGCTGGCGCCGCCCGCGACTGTCCGCCTGCGCGCGCAACGACGTACCGACGAGACCGGCACGCTCCGCCACCCACATGCGGGCGGACGGCACGTGGAGGACGCCGCGTAGGACATCCCACCGACCCCGCGGGCGCGCTGACTGACTGACGCCCAGCATGACTGCCTGCTAGTGGCTCTTGGCTGATGGATGCGCCGCACCTCCGCACAACTCGCTTTTTGCTCGCTTGCCCGCTTGCCGGCCACTCACCGCAACAACGGCGGGCGGGAGCCGGGAGCTCGCCCGTGCCTTGCCCGAGTGCCGGCTGGTGCCCCGGGACCCGCAGACCGTCGCGGGGCGTGTCAGCAACGTACCAGACGCACCGACCGACGTCTACGGCCGCGGTCTGGACGCGCTGCCGCGCCCTGCGAGCATCCATGTCACCGGGACGGGCGTGAACTCCCCTCAGCGCGCTGTGACTTGCGCTCGCGCAAATTGAGGGCACTCCGGGACCGCAGTGCCTGCCCATCGGCGTTGTCCGACGAGCCCCACTGCAGCAGGGCGGCCGGAACGGGGCCTCATCCCGGCGCGAGCCTTGTCCCCGGGGCCGAGGCCCTTGAGCGCGACATCTACCTCGTCAAGCGCCGGATGCACGCCCGATCCAGCCCGACGCGATTGCGTGGGCCTGCCGCGAGAGGTTTGCGGTGAAACGTTAAGCCAACCATGGTCGCCATGGCCTTTTAGCTTCTTGATGGAATCCTCGTGGAGCCGTTTCTCGCGCGTGAACAGCGCGCCATGGCAAAAAAATTCAGCCCTTGATCACCGTGGCGACGAGTCGGAGAGTAACTTCAATGGAAAAACGACCTGTACGCACAAGGACGATGTTTCCTCGGCCGCCCGATTCGGACGGGGCCGCGGCGCACAGCAAGCCAGAAGGCAGCTTGACTGTGAAGCGATCTTGATCTTCGCGTAACTCGCCATCCGCATCGTTCGCATTGTCCGCATCGTCCGCATCGTCCGCGCATCGGCATCGCGCATCGGCATCGCGCATCGGCATCGCGCATCGGCACCGCTCGTCCTCGTGTGGCCTCGGCCGCGATGGGCTCTTCAGCACGCCGCGCGCTGCTAACTCGAAGTTGTGGCTGTGCAGTGGCTGGCAGTCATCATGGTCACTTGTAGCTCTAACAGTAAGTTAGTTGGCGCGTGTCACAGAGAGAGCGCGCTCTGTTCGGTCTCGGCGCTCGGGTCGGGGCAAACCTTATCTTTGCGCGGCGCGGCGCGGCGCGGCGCGGCGCGGCGCCGACGTCGGCGTCGGCCTGGGCAGACGCAGCCAGCGTCGCTCGCGCGTGGCGGCGCTCTGGGGCGGATCGGAGCCGCCAGGATGGACGCCGAGACAGCGGCGCTCGCAGCTCGGCTCGTGGGCGCGGCGTACGTGGCGCAGGGCAGCGAGGCCGTGCGAAGGCGGCAAAAGGTCGTGCGGCAGCTCGTGGAGCACCGCAAGCTGCCCGAGGAGGGCTGGGATGCCACGACGCTCGAATGGTTCCTGGCGGAGACCGCGCTCCTGGACAGCAATAACTTTGCTGGCAACGTGGGCGCTGGCGAGCGCGAAGGCCGCGTGGCGTGCGACTTGGTGAGGCGGCGCCACTTTGGGCTGGCGCACGGCATCGGACGCTCGGGTGATGTGGGTGCTGTGCAACCAAAGGCGGCCGGATCCTCGCTCATCTACAAGCTCACGGTCGAGCTGGTGCGCGACCTCGTGCGGCGCGTGCTGGGCATGAATCGCCTGCGCGGCGTGCTAGTGGTCCCCGTGGCAACTGGCATGGGCCTGGCGCTCGTGCTGCAGTGCCTTCGAGGGAAGCGCATCGCCGAGGGCGCGCCAGCGCCCGAGTACGTGGTTTGGCCGCGCATCGACCAGGCCACCTGCCTCAAATGTATCCAGTCGGCCGGCTTGAAGCCGCTCGTCGTGGAGAACCGTCTCGATGGGGACGTCGTGCGCACGGACCTGGACGCCGTTGAGCAGGCTATTTCCAGCGTTGGCGCCGACCGCGTCGTCTGCGTGCTGTCCACCACGAGCTGCTTTGCGCCGCGCGTGCCGGATGACGTCGAGGGCCTCGCGCGTCTTGCCGCGGCGCAGGGCGTGGGTCACGTCATCAACAACGCCTATGGCCTGCAGTGCTCCAAGATTTGCCACTACGTCAATGAGGCGTGTCGCGTGGGCCGTGTCGACGCCATCGTGCAATCCACCGACAAGAACCTCATGGTCCCGGTCGGCGGCTGCATCATCACTGGGCCGGACGCCAAGTGGATCGAGAAAGACCTCAGCAAGTCCTACGCGGGCCGCGCCAGTATGTCCCCGGTTCTCGACGTCTTCTTGACGCTGCTCTCGCTCGGGTCCGAGGGCGTCAAAGCGCTGCGCGCTGCGCGCATCGCGCTCGTTCCGGTGCTGCGCAATATGCTCGAGGAGGTCGCAGCCAAGCACGGCGAGCGCGTGCTCCTCACGCAGTCGCGCAACACCATATCCTTTGCCATCACGCTCGACCGCGTCGCCGCGGGCGCCACTGGCCCGCGCGGCATCTCGGAGTTTGGTTCCATGCTCTTCAAGCGCGGCGTCTCTGGCGCGCGAGTCGTGGCGCCCGGCATGTCCAAGGCCGTCGCTGATATTCCCTTTGCGCACTACGGCGCCAGTTTTGACCAGTACCCTCACCCTTACGTGACCATTGCGTGCGCCATGGGCCTCGAGGCGCGCGACATTGAAGTCTTGCGTCGTCGCTTGGACCAAACCTTTGCCGATGCTGCCAAGCGAGCATCAAGTCGCCAGGATCTCGAGCAGGATCCCAAGCCACTCCCAAAGCCAGAAGAGATGTAAGAAAAATGAAAAGGTTTGCCTGCCATTCATTCGCACGAGCACCTGGCGGCTTCTGCACCAGCACCAGCACCAGAACAACCAAGCGCGCCAGCGTGTCCTTGGTCATGTGGCGGGCGACCAACGAGGAAAGCGAAATGAAAGCACAAAGAGAAGGAAGTCATCATCATCATCAGCAGCAGCAGCTTTTCAGGCAAAGTCGGCAGCCCCCCCCCCCCCCTCATGAGGAGGCGGGCAGAGAGGCAATCTGCTTCTTGGCGCGGCCGAGCTCGGTCTTTTGTACGCCGCCGGCAAAGCGGAGCGAGCAGAGCGTCTCGTTGGCGTGCTCGTGCTCGGGGGCGAGGTTGACAATCATCATGGTCTTGCCCTCGCCGGCGAAGCAGGGCTGGAGCATGTGCGTGAGCTTGGAGTTGCGATATGGGATGTGGGCGGCCTTCTTCTGCAGCGAGGCGAAGACGTTGGCGAGCGAGCTGAGCGACTTGTTGATCGCCTGGGCTTCCTTGAGGCGGTCGCCCGTGGCGTTCGACTTGGCGATGCGCTCGCTGCCAGCCAGGTCGCACATGCTGAGGCTGCCGGTGACCTGGGCACCAAACTCCTTGTTGACGCCGGTGATGTAAAGCGTGAACACGGAGTGGCTGCGCGAGGAGTGCTCGTTGGAGTCCGTGGCGGCCACGGCGCGGTTGCGCTGCGCGAGATCGAGCACCTGGTGGATCTGGTCTTTGGAGGCGATGGGCTCGCGGTTGACGTTGGTGAGCACGATCTCCTTCTTGGAGTCGCGAATGTCAGGCTTCGGGTCCCCTTTGGCCGGAGGCGCGCCGCGATGCAGGAGGTCGCGAATGGCCTCGTTGTAAATCTCCACGTAGGTGGCCTCTAGCGTGTACTCCCAGCCCTTGGAGCGCAGCTCCACCTGGTAGGACATGATCTGGTCGATGGCACGCGGGATGATGCCGCGGTCGGACGGCGAGGCGTGGTTGCCGGTCATGGTAAAGGTCTTGCCGCTGCCGGTCTGGCCGTAGCTGAAGAGGCAGACGTTGAAACCGTCGAGCGCGCTCTGCACGAAGTCGCTGACCTCGTCGAAGACGTCGGCCTGCTTGCAGTGCGGCGCGAAGACGCGGTCGAACTCGAAGTCGTGCTTGCTGACCTTGTTGCCCGAGGTCTGCGCGCGCTCGGTGTGCACGGCGAGCGAGGTACCGTTGACGTCGCAGAGCAACTCGGAGTCGGCGCCGTCCGCTGCAGGGCGCACGCGTGCCACGACACGGATCTTGCCCTTGAGCGCCTGCACCTCATTGTGCAGGCGGCGGCGCGCGCGGTCTGACTCGAAGAGCTTGTTCTGCGTGTCCTTGAGCGCCGCCTCGGTCTCGCGCAGGCGCTCCTGCAGGCTGGCCAGGTCGTGCACCTGACGCTTGAGCAGGGCTGCCTCCTTGGACACCTCGCAAAGGCGTTCGAGGCGCTCGTCCGAGGAGATACCCTGGTCGCTGTAGGTCTTCTTGAGCGCCTCCATCTCGGACTCGAGCGCGTCGTTGGCGTCCGTGGCCTCCTTGACGCGCGTCTCGAGCGCCGCCTTGGCGGTCTCCAGCTCGGCGTGCGCCGCGGCGCGCTGCGCCACCTCCTGCTCGAGCTTGTCGGCGCGCACCGTGGCGGCAGCCGCCTCGCGCTTGGCCTTTTCCAGGTCGTCGATGGCCGATGCGGCGCGCTCCTTGAGCGCATTGAGCTCGCCACGCAGCTCCTCGTTGGCGGCCGTCAGCACGGCGTTTGCGTCCGTCGCCTCCTTGCAGGTGGCCTCCAGCCGCGTCTTGTCCACCTCCAGCGTCCCCTTGGCGGACGTCAGGTCCGTGATGCGCGTCTCGAGCACCGCCTTCTCGGCGCTCAGGCTGGCGATGCGCTCCTGCGAGAACGTCTGGTTCTGCTGAAAGGTCTCCAGCGTCTTGTCCAGGTGCGCGTCCTTCTGCTTCACCTGCGCCTCCATGCTGCTCATCTGCGACTCCAGCACGGCGATGGACGTCTGCAGCCGCTGCGCCTCCGCTTCGGCCTGCTGCAGCTTGCCGGCCGTCGCCTGCGTCTCGGCCGAGGCCGCATCGCGCTCGCGCTCCATCGCGCTGGCGCGCTCGCGCAGGCCCGGCAACTCCGCGGCCACGCGGTCGCGCTCCGCACGCAAGTCGCCCAGCTTCGCCTCAAAGTCGGCGCGCAGGCTCTCCAGCTGCGCGACGTACTCCTTGTTGCGCGCCTCCAGCGCGGCGCGCTCCGCCTCGCGCTGCTCGCAAGCCTGCTCCGCTTGCCGCAGGCGCGTCTCCAGGTCGGCGCAGCGGGCCTCGGCCTCCTTGGCGCCCTTCTGCGCGGCGCCCTCGCGCTCCGCCGTGGCGCGGACCTCAGCGCGCGCCGTCTCCACCTCGCCGCGCAGCGCCGCCTCCGCCTTGCGGGCGGCTGCCAACTCACGCTCCGCCTCCGCCAGCTTCGCCCTGTTCTCGTCCGTGCTGCTCGCCAGCTGGTCCACGCGGAACTTGGCGCCCTCCAGCGCGCTCAGGAGGCCGCGCTCGTGCGACTTGCACGCGTCCACGAACTGGTCGCGCGCCTGATAGCTGTCGCGCAGGCCCTGCGCCAGCCGCTTCGTCTCGGTCTCCAGGAACTTCTTCGCGTACCCAAAGAGCTTTTGCTCCGGCTTGACGCGCTTCAGCAGCGCCGCTTGGCTCTGCTCGCGCTCCTCAGGCTCGCCGAAGCACTTGTTCACCAGGCTCTCCACGCTCTCCGAGGGCAGCTCCACCGTAAACGACGAGGCCACGGGCGCATCGGCGGCCTCGCTGCCGGCGCCCGCGCCGGCATCGGCGGCCGCCGTGGCGCCAGTCTCCGCGCCGCTCGGCTTGGGCAGCTTCGAGGCGGACTTGGCCCACCCTGGCGCCTTGAGCCCACTCGCGCCGCGGTTATTCACCTCGCTCAGCACCTTGCGCGCCGTGGGCGGTCCCAGCTGGTCGTCGCTCTTGCGCTTGCGCACCTGCACGGGGCTCATGGCCTTGTTCTCCTCCTCGCTGCACTCCGACATGCTGCGCACGCTCCGCCCTCCCCTCGACCCTCTACCTGCCCGCGTCCTCGTCGCAGTCGTCGTCGTCGTCGTCGTCGTCGTGCTCGTGCTCGTAGCGCTCCGTCTCGATGCCGATGCCGTGGACCACCGCCTCTTCCGCCGCGACCGCCCGGTCCGCGACGCTGGAGGAGAGAGCGAAGCCCGCCGACTGCGCGCTGCCGCGCGCTCGCCGAGCAGAGCGACCCGGGCCCGACCGCCGCGCCGTGGTTGGGCGTCTGCCCGGAGCCGAGCCGAGTTGGGTCGAGTCGAATTGACCTGAGTTGGGGCCCGGCCAGGCCCACGCGCGTAAAACCGTCACCTGCGCGCCGCTACTCGCCGCGCGCCCCCGCCGCGCCGCGGGCCGCGCTGCGCCGCCGGGCGCGGGCCTGGCGCCGGGGGGGCGGCGCGCGCCTCTGCGCGCAGCGACGAGCACCGCGTGTCCCTGAGGATGCAACTGCCTCCGGCGAGCTCCGGCGACTCGGAGGCCGCGCTGTACGAGCTGTACTAGTAGAGCGGGAGGCTGGTCGCGTGGCAGAGGAACAGCTGGCTGGCCAGCTAGAGCTTAATTAGCCAGGCAGGAGGAGGCTCGGGCGGAGAGGTCCGTGGCGAGGTCGCTCGCGAGGAGCTAGAGGACCGGGCGACCGCGAGGAGACCGCGGGTCGACCCTGGCCGCGGAGACCGGGCGCTCGCTGCCTGCTGGTGGAGGGGGCGTTTGATGTGGCGCGAGCATGAACGACCCCCAAGACCGCACCGCAAGAGAAAAGGAGGAGGGGAAAAAGGCACAAGGTGTCGTGGGAAATACTTAGCAGCTGGTAGGGCTGAGCGCGCATGCTCGCTCGCAGGCCTGGACGGAGCAGAGCGTTCGAGCAGCCAGCAGGGGGTCTCAGCGCATAAAGTCTCTGTCTGTCTCTCTGTCTGTCTGTCTGTCTCTCGGCTGTTCTTGCTGGTCATGGGGTCACCCACCCGCCACGCGGCCTCTCGGCGGCGTGGCGAGCAATCAGACGCTGTCAAAGTCCATGGCGTCGATGGGGACCTGCGCCGCGGAGGACAGGACGTTGCGCAGGGAGCGGCCGGGCTGATTGAGCGACTGCAGCGGCGTGTTGGGGACCTGGTCGTACTGCACGATCCAGGGATGCGCAAGGACCTGCTCCATGCTGAAGCGCTTGTGCGGGTCGAGGCAGATGAGGTTGCGGATGAGGTCCTTGGCGCCGGGGGAGATGGCGTTCCAGGCGTCGTCGTCGAAGCTCCAGTCGCCGCGCGTGATGCGGGACCAGATCTCAGCGTCAGTGGAGTCGCCGTACGGGTCGAACGGGTGATAGGCAACGAGGATGACATAGAGGATGACGCCGAGCGACCAGGAGTCCACCTTGTTGGTGTAGCTGCCGCCGCGCGCCGGGCCGCCGAAACCCACCTCGGGGGCGCTGTAGGCGCGCGTGCCGCAGACGGTGCGCAGCACGTTGACATTCTGGTCGTCGAGGATCTTGGACAGGCCAAAGTCGGAGATTTTGATGTCGGCGTTCGGGCGCTTGTCCACCAGCACCAGGTTCTCCGGCTTGAGGTCACGGTGCACGATGCCGTTGGCGTGCATGAAGGCCAGCGCGTGCGCGATCTTGCGCACGTGGCACGAGGCGTCGCGCTCACTGTAGGCGCCGTTCGCCACGATCCGGTCGAAGAGCTCACCGCCGCCCAGCAGCTCCATGACCAGGCACACGAACTCGTTGTTGTAAAAGCAGTCGTACAGGTTCACAATGTTCGGGTGCCCGCGCACCTTGCGCAGCGCGCGGATCTCCGTCTTGAGCGTCGCTGGTCGCGCCAGGGACCGCTTGATGCGCTTCACAGCCACCGGCTGGCCCGTTGCGCGGTTGCGCCCGCGGAACACCACCGCGTAGTGCCCGCGACCCAGCTCACTCTCCTTGGTGAACGAGACGTCATAGTACTGGTACAGTAGCGACATGGTGTCCCCGTCCGGCCTCAGCGACAGCGTACGCGCCAGTTGCAGCTGCCGCGGCGCGCCCTGCGCGTCGGGCCCGCCCGCAGGCGCCGCCACCCCCGGATGCTGCGTCGGCATGTGCTGCTGCTGCTGTTGTTGTTGATGTTGCTGCTGTTGCTGCTGCTGCTGCTGCTGCAACTGCTGCGCATGCATGTACTGCTGCTGCTGTTGGTGGTGCTGCTGCTGCTGCGCGTACTGCGCCTGCTGCTGCTGCTGCTGCTGCTGCTGCGACGGCACATAGTCGCCGCCGCCCGCCGTGTAGCCCGGGTTGGGCGGCGAGACCGGCGCCGCCACGGCGCCGCCGCCACCGCCGCCGTCGCGCCTCCCTCGGCGCGCCACGCGGCTGCGCCCGCTGTTCTGGTTGCCCATCGCGGCCGCGGCCGAGCTGCCGCTGCTGCCGCCGCCGCCGCTGCCTCCGCCGCGCGACGCGACGCGACGCGACGCGACGCGACGCGACGCGACGCGACGCGACCTCGCCCGGTCGGGCTAGTCTCGCTCCAAGCAAGCGCGCGTCGGTCACGTGCCTTGCCTGCTAAGCTTGTTCGTCGCCGCTGCTCCGCCGCCGCCGGCTGCCGCCGCCGCCGCCGCCGCCGCCGCCGCCTGGCCGGAGCGGGCGGGGGAGCGCGAGCAGGCGCGCGCGCCGCCGCCGCCGCCGCCGCCGCCGCCGCCGCCGCCGCGCGAGAGGAGCGCGCGGGAGAGCGGAGCCGCGTTTGAGGGTCTGCCTGCCGGCTTCGACAGGAATCTCGCGGCTCCGGCGCGCTTTGGCGCCGGACTTGGCCGCGCCGGCGCCGCGCTGCAGGGCCGCGGCCTCGCCGTGCAGGTCGCGCTGCGGCCGCGCTGCGGCCGAGACCTTGCGCGCTGGCCGGCCTCGAGGCGGTGCTCTCTCGCCTGGAGCTTGGGGTCTGGCGCGTGGGTTTTTCGCCGGGTTTCCGAGGCTGGGCGACGCGCAGCAGCGGCGAGGCCGAGACGACGCAGTCAAAGTCGCGCGGCGACGGCTGTCAACCTTGGAGGGAGGATGATGCTGAAGCGAACTTGTTGGACCTTCTCCGCGAGCTTGCCCTTGGCTTGCCTTGGCTTGCCTTGGGCTGCCTTCAAGTTGGCTGGAGTGGAGGATCTGCAGCCACAGCGCGACCCGGTACCACGAGGCCGCGGAGCCGGTGGTGAAGGACCCGGCGGCGAGAACTAGTCGATGCGGCGCGCAGCGCTAGCCAGACGGGCGAGCGCGGGCGGCCGATAGCGATTTGGCCTCGCAGCAAGGCCGGTGGCGCTGCGAGCGGCCTCTGGCCAAGACCTGGCCGAGCGAGGCCTGGCTCCTCTGATGAGCCCTCCGAGTCGCGGTCGCGTGCTGCGGCCTCGGCTTGGCCTCGGTTCGGCGCCGAGGCTGCGCAGGATCGAGGGCGCCTCTTGGTTGCTCATGAGTCAGTGAGTCGGGTCGCCAGGTCGCAGAACCCGAGCTGACCCGACCCAGCTTGCATGCATCGCATCGCCCTTGGCGCATCGCATCGGACTGCATCGCATCGCATCGCATTGCATCGCATTGCATTGCACTGCGTTGCGTTGCATCGCATCGCATTGCATTGCGTTGCATTGCATTTCGTTGCAGCACTTGCGAGCGCTTGCGGGCGCTTGCGAGGTGGCGCCGCGTTGATGCGCCAATGTGAGCGGGGAGGCGGCAACGACGGCAGCGTCTGCGTGGAAGACCTTGGCGGCGCAACCCGGGCCCTGCAATCCATTGTCGTCCGCTGTCGTGCCCGTGCTGCCGGCGCGGCCGGGACGAAGTCGGGACGAGGCCGGGACGACGCTCAAGTCCCCTTCGCAAGAGCGAGCGCGCGAGGCAAGCAAGGTGAGGGCGCGAGGGCTTGGCGCCGTGAGCGACCCGCGTCGTAGCTAGCTAGCTAGCTAGCTAGCGCTGGCTCAGGCTGGCTGGCTGCGACAAGATCGATGCGTTGTTCAACAGTTGCGGCGCGAAGTACATAGGACTTCTCATCAAGCTTCGGTTGTAGGCGGCGCGAACCCGCATTCGGGCCGATTCGGCGACGCGCAGGAGTGCGCGAGAGCGCGCGGCGCGCGGTGACGCGAGCTGGTGAGATGCGAGCACTCGCCGAGCAGGTCAGGAGAAGCAGGGCTGTGAAGTCTGCAGCTTGTTCGGCAACAGGACGAACGAACTGTTGGACAAAAGGCACGGGTTCAAGCATACAAGCCAGCAATAGTGCGAGCGGGCAGCTGGTCGGCGACGAGCAAGCCCCGGCGAGAAACGAAGTTCGGAGAGAGAGAGAGAGAGAGAGAGAGAGAGAGAGAGAGAGAGAGAGAGAGAGAGGAGAGAGAGAGAGAGAGAGAGAGAGAGAGAGAGAGAGAGAGAGAGAGAGAGAGAGAGAGAGAGAGAGAGAGAGAACAGCGAGCAGAGGAGCGCTCGACGAGCGATCTAGCACTAGCCTAGCCTGAGATCTGACCGTTCGCGAGGCCGGGCCTGAACAAGTCAAGACCTGAACAATTTACGAGCGCGGCGCGGGGTGACGCGAGCTGGTGAGAGGTCAGGAGAAGCAGGGCTGTAAAGTCTGCAGCTTGTTCGGCAACAGGACGAACGGACTGTTGGACAAAAGGCACGGGTTCAAGCATACAAGCCAGCACCTAGTGAGAGCGGGCAGCTGGTCAGCGACGAGCAAGTCCCGGCGAAAAACGAAGCTCGGAGAGAAAAAAAGGGAGAGAACGGCGAGCAGAGGCGCGCTCGACGAGCGAACTTGCACTAGCCTTAGATCTGACCCGTTCGAGAGGCCAGGCCTGAACAAGTCAAGACCTGAATAATTTACGAGCGCGGCGCGCGGTGACGTGAGCTACGAGCACTCGCCGAGCAGGTCAGGAGAAGCATGGCGGTGAAGTTTGCAGCTTGTTCGGCAACAGGATGAACGAACTGTTGGACAAAAGGCACGGGGCCAAGCAATTAGTGCGAGCGGGCAGCTTGTCGGCGACGAGCAAGCTGAGTCCCGGCGAGATACGAAATTCGGAGAGAGAGAGAGAGAGAAGCGAGCAGAGGCGCGCTCGACGAGCGAACTAGCACCAGCCTGAGATCTGACCGGTTCGCAAGGCCGCTCGTGAATCGAGCGAGGCCTGAACAAGTCAAGACCTGAACAAGTTACGAAGTTCGGAGAGAGAGAGAGAGAGAGAACAGCGAGCAGAGGCGCGCTCGACGAGTGAACTAGCACTAGCATGAGATCTGACCGGTTCGCAAGGCGCTCGTGAATCGAGCGAGGCGTGAACAAGTCAAGACCCCAAGCTCGCCTTCAGGTGTTAGGTGTGGCGAGCGTTGCCCACTCGCGAGCAAAGGCGAGCGCCCGGATTGCTTCCTTCTTTGCAAGCGCGGGATGCACAGCCAGCGCCTGGGCTTTCTGTCAACAGAATAATTTCTCCTGCCGTCGTTGCGGCCTACCTTTGGAAGACCAAGTTGTTCGACGTGGCTGGCTCGCACGGTACGGTACCCGGCACCCTCGACAAGCTACAACAGGTTTGCTCGCTCATCAAGTCACGTTGCGTTTTTTGCTCCCTCGAACGCGAGTCTGCTTGCACTGTTTCGACGACGCGCGTGTGCACCTGGCCTCTCGGCACTACTCAGCTTTGCGTATGCGCACCAGCGGGCTCTGGCTCATGTGCAAGGCGAGCGCGAGTACGCCGTCCAAAGGAAAAGCTAGTCCCTTGAGCTAGACCCGCAGGATCCGCCAAGTTACAGTGACCGAAGTCGAGCTCCTTGGGCGCCGCGAGCTTCGTCGTGCCGCGTGTGCAACACGACGTGCAGTTCGCCAACGTCTCGCCAACATCGAGAGTAGCAAGACTCCTTTCGCACACACCTCCATCGCTGCCCGTGCGGCCACTCGCTGCCCGCTTGCAGGGCTCGCTGTTCTGCTGAAAGCCCGCGTCTCCGTCGTCACACTCACTGTCAGTGGCAGCAGTCTCTGTCAGGCACTGCCAGAGTCTCTCAGCCTCGGCGGCCCCGACCGAGGCACTGTCGAGGCAACCGAGCTTGCCTGCCTCGCCCCGAGCTTCGCCTCGCCTTGCCAGTAGGCTTCGCCTCGCGTTGCCTCGCGTCGCCTCGCGTCGCCTCGCGTCGCCTCTCGTCGCCGCCTGGACGTGTGCTTCAGAAGCGCGGCCTTCGCAGTACGGCGGCGAGCGAGGGGGTCACCATCTTGAGCGCAGCTCCGTGCGCGTGTCAAAGCGCGCCCTCAGGACCGCGACCAGGCTGGTCGGCGCCGGCCCGGCCGGCTCACGCAGCGGTAAACACGCAACTCGGAGAGCCGAAGAGGACGAGCGACGAGGCGAGCCGCGCGAGCACAGCAGCAGCGGCAGCGGCAGCAGCAGCAGCGGAGGAGGCAGATCTCAGTTCTCATGGGCGTGCTCATGTCGTGCTTCAAGCCGCCGCTCAAGACGGTGCCGGAGGTGGACGTGAGCCGCATGCTCGGCACGTGGAAGGTGGTGGCGGTGCTGCCGACGCCGTTCGAGAAGGGAGGGTGCAACCCGACGGAGATCTACACGTGGGATGACGCCAAGAAGCGCATCGAGGTGGACTTCACGCTCAACAAGGGCGCGCTGGATGGCCCGGTCAAGCGCATCCCGCAGAAGATCTACACGGGCGGCTTCCCGACGTCGACAGGCCACTGGCAGGCCTCGCCCATGTGGCCCATCAAGCTCAGCTACGAGATCATGGACCTCGACTCGGACTACAACTGGGTGCTTGTCGGCCACCCGAGCCGCTCGTACCTGTGGCTCATGTCGCGCGAGACCTCGCTTCCCCAGAACATCATCGATGGCCGCCTGCAGCTGGCCAAGGATGAGGGCTACGACCTCGCCAACCTCGAGTACCCGCGCCACAACGGAATGGAGCCGGCGGATGCCTCCAGCAGCAAGTGAAGTGGTACGAGCGAGCGTTTCACGATGCGCGCGAACGACCCCGAGTGATTGTGTGCCATTCGATTGTACTTTTGATCAGGTCTTTATACACTTTTTCGAGTCCTTCTCCTTGGAGGTGAGCCCAGCAGGTGTTTGTTTGGCGAGTGATGGCGTCGCTGCGAATCCTAGAGCTGGTACTGGCAGCTCACTTGCCAACTTGCTCTGCGAATCGTGGCTGTGCCATTCGATTGTACATTTGATCAGGTGTTCATACACTTTCCCGAGACCTTCTCCTCGGAGGTGAGCCCAGGTGTTTGTTGTTTGGCGAGTGATGGCGTCGCTGCGAATCTTAAAGCTGGTGCTGGCAGCATGCTTGCCAACTTGCTCTGGGAATCGTGGTTGTGCCATTCGATTGTACATTTGATCAGGATTCGGTAGGCTTCTCCGAGTCCTCTTCCTTGGAGGTGAGCCCAGACGTTTGCTTGGCGGGTGATGGCGTCGCTGCGAATCTTGAAGCTGGTGCTGGCAGCTTGCTTGCCAACTTGCTCTGCGAATCGAGCGCCGCGTGGCGCCAGGCAAGCACCACGCGGAGCTTGAGGTGGTAGTTGCGGAAGAGGTCGGCCTGCAAGGCGCGGCAGCGCGCGCGCTGCGCGACAAAGGCAGCCCGGGACCAGGCGTGCAAGACTTCGCGCAACAGGCCGAGGCGTCGTTCATCCTTGGCAATGACCACCTCCCGGCGCCAGGCTCGAAAGGCTCGTCCCGTCAGCACGACTCTGTGCCACGCGAGCAGCGCGTCGCGCTTGACGCGCGCGTCCACGCGCTCCAGCTTGAAGCGGCACGCGGCAACGCAGAGCAGGCGCCACTCCGCCTGGTCCTCCACGAGGTCGGCCCACGCCACGAAGACCGCCTTGACCAGGTGCGACGCGCGCTGGAACCGGCCCCAGCTCCTCTCCTCGTCCACGCCGCACGCCAGGTCCGACAGCTCGAGCCTGCCCTGCGCGTCGACGAGCTGCGCTGCGTCGAGCGCCAAGGCGCCGTCCATGACGGCCACCTCCGGCGGTCGCTGCGCGGGCAGCCCGGCAGGGCAGCCACGCAAGCAAGCGCGGCGCGCCGGCCGGCCGGCCGGCGGGCCGGCGGCAGACGTCTCGCCGCGCCAGAGTCGCGCCGGCCACGGCGACGAGGCGCCCGAGACTGCGCGCGTGTGGGAAGTCTGCCGCCTTGCCGCCTTGTGCCTTCTTCCACCGGTAGTCGCTAGGCCTGCAGCTCGCTCGCGGCTGTACTCCAGAGCATCCGACGATCCCGTGCCCAGGCACTGCAGTCGTCCGTGCAGCCGAGGCGCTCGCCCTGCTGCCCTGCGCTGTGCTCTGCTGCAAGCGTCGTCTCTGTCGCTCGAACGCAGCAAAGAGCGGCAAGCGGCAGCGTCTCGTCCCCTCGACTCGCCCTCCACACGGTCGCCATGGCGGGCCCGCTGGGCGGCTTCGAGCTGGCCGCCGGGATGCTGCTCGCCGCGCCGCTCGTGGCCTCGCAGGTGCCCGTGGCGGCGCCCGTACTCGTAGGGTCTGGCGTGCTCGCCGGGATGCACAGGAGGTTCCTGCTGGCCAAGACGCGCAACGTGAGCAGCAGCAGCAGCAGCAGCAGCAGCGGCAGCAGCAAGGGCAAGGACGGCGTGGTGACGGACAGCTTTGGTGTGCGGCACGGCCCGACGAGCATCGCGAATGTGCGCGAGGGCAAGCTGGACAAGCTGGAGCTCGCCGTCATGTCGGAGCTGGTGAACGTGGCCTTTTACGAGGGCGACGGCCACATCTGGTCGCAAGGCCAGCGCTTCCGCGTCGACACCCAGGGCGACTTTGTGCGCGGCGTGCTGGAGGACGCCAGCAGCACCATGCTCGTGTATGAGGACCCTGTCAACCACCAGCTCGAGGGCTGCGTCAAGGTGGACTGGGACGCCGCCAAGGCCGTCGGCCACTTCTCCATGGTCTCGGTGCCCAAGCTGTACGGCGGCCGCGGCATCGGCTCCGTGCTAGTTAACGCCGCGCAGCAGCATCTGCGCCGCCAGCTGGGACCCGAGGCCGAGATCGTCATGGACGTCATCAACATCCGCGAGGACCTCCTGGCCTTTTACGGCCGCCGTGGCTTCAAGCGCATCGGTCCGGCGCCGCTTCCGGACGAGCTCAAGACCCGCGCCTGCCCCGAATTCCGCCACGTCTCCTTCGAGCTCATGAAGAAATCCACGGCCGACGTTGAGCTTTAGCAAGTTCGATCTCACGACGAAGGAATTCCACGGCCGACGTCGAGCTTTCTAGTTTGCAAGTTCTCCTTTCGATTTTCTTCGAGCTCATGAAGAAAGAAACCCCCGGCTGACGTCGAGCTTTTTAATTAGCAAGTTCTCCTTTCGATCTCCTTCCAGCTCATGAAGAAAGAAACCCCCGGCTGACGTCGAGCTTCTCAGCGCAAGCCGCCTTGGAGTTCATGACGAACGAAAGCCACGGCCGGCGTCGAGCCTCGCGCTTTTGCTCAAGCAGGTCTCTTTCTTGTCAAGCAGGTTGGCCTCTCTCTCGTTTACTCGTTGGGCCTCTCTCGCTCTGCAACCCACGCGCGCTCGCCTCCCTCGCCTCCGATCTCGAGGAGGTCCCGGGTCACCCCACCGTCCGATCGTCTGGCCACGGACCCGCCGACCCGGGACCAGTCCACCGCTCCGGTGGCCATGATGATGCGGCACAGCGACGGTCGGCATCCAGCATTCAATCAATCGCCCAAGCCACAGAGCCCGACGCGAGCGCACTGCGCGCAGCGCCGCGCTCCTGGGCTCGCGCCAAAGCGCGCGGATCGCGGCGTCGGCGGCGCGCGCGAAGGCGCCGCCCTTGACACGATACGCCAGCGAGAGGCGGCGCGGCGCCTTGTCCCCAAAGCCCGAACCTGAGGCCCGGGCCGGCGCGGTAGATCGCACGCGCGGCGTTCGCGTGCTGCGCGCGAGGCGAGGCGACGAGCGCGCGGGCAGCGAGCTGCTCTGCTGGTGCTGGTGCTGCTGGTGCAGGTGCTGGAGCTGCTGGTGCTGGTGCTGGTGCTGGTGCTGGTGCTGGTGCTGGTGCTGGTGCTGGTGCTGGTGCTGGTGCTGCAGCTGCTGGTGCTGGTGCAGCTGAGGTGGCGTACGACGCACAGTGCAAGCAACGACGAGCAAGACTCTTTGTCGGCGGCGTTGAAAATGAAAGGCGACCTGGAGGCCGGCGCCGTGCAGGTGGCGCCGGCTGGGTCGCTAGCCGAGAGCGATGAGGCGCTGCTGGGCAATAGCATAGACTTCGGGGAATGGGCGGAGGCGCGCAAGAGTCGCGCAGAGGGCGCGGGCCGCACGCCCATGGACACGAGCGTGTGCGGGCGCATGTTCTTGGCGTGGATGTACTCGCTGGTCTTCAAGGGCTGGCGCGTGCCGGTGGAGAAGGAGGACCTGCCTGGACTGAGCCCCAGCTACCTGTCGGCGTCGCTGTACCCGCGCTTCCAGGAGGAGTATGCCAAGGTGACGGCGCAGCCGGGCGCCAAGCACGCGTTTCAGCGCGCGCTACTGCGCGTGCCGCAGATCCGCAACACGATGCTGATCGGCAGCTTCTTCTCCGTGGTGCAGGGCACCATGGCGACCGTTGGACGGCCGCTCATCCTCAAGGTGCTGGTGGACGCCGTGGAGCGCGACGCGGCCATGGGGGAGTCCGTGGCGCTCGTGGCTGCCTTTGCCGTGATCGTGGGCCTTGAGGGCTGGGCCGGTGCGCTAGGCCGTCAGTTGTTGGCCGAGGAGTTCGGCACGCAGTTCCAGATCTGCGCGAGCTCCGCCGTGTACAGTAAGATGCTGCGTATCGACACGCAGCGGCAGCGCGACGACCACATCTCGGAGTCCAGCCTCATCGGCAACGACGTGGTGCGCGCGTACGAGAACCTGCGCATCGCCTCGCAGCTTCCCATGGCCATCTCCAGCGTGCTGGGCGGCATTGTCGTGCTGGTGGTGCTCATCGGTCGTTCGGCGCTCGTGGGCATCGGCATCATGTTCGTCATCCTCGTCCTCAATTCGGTCATGAGCAAGATCACGCACCGCATTGAGGGCTACAATCTGCGCACCGCGGACGAGCGCCTCTCTATGCTGGCCACCGTGCTGGAGGGCATCCGCGCCGTCAAGCTCTTCGGCTGGGCCGAAAAGTACCGCAAAAAGATCAACGACGTGCGCGACGAGGAGTGCCGCCACATCCGCAACTACCGCCTGGCACATGTCACCTCTATCGCCACGGGCCGCGCCAGCCCGGTGCTGGCAGCCATGGCCACGCTCGTGTTTTACGCGCTCGGCAGCGACTCTCTCGACCTCGCCGACGCCTACGCGGCCGTCAGCGTCTTCCAGGCGCTGCGCCTGGGGCTCATCTTCGTGCCGCTCTGCATGACGGCCTTCATGACCTTTGACGTCACGCTCAAGCGCCTCAACGAGTACTTTCGCTTGCCAGACAAGGCCGGCCGTGCCTACCTGCCGGCGCCGGGGTTCGGCTCCAGCGCGCCCGTGGTATCTATCACCTCCTGCTCGCTCGGTTGGACTTTGGACGACGCTGTCGCGGCGCGCTCTGGAACCAGTGCGGTCGCCGACGGCGGCGCCGCCCCGGAAGCGGACGCCGTGCTGCGTGACGTCTCGCTCGAGGTGCGCCCCGGCGAGGTGGTGGCCATCGTTGGCGGCGTCGGCGAGGGCAAGTCCACGCTCGTCGCATCCGTGGCGCAGGCGATCCAGCCGCTGCGGTGGGAGGGCGCCGGCCCCGCCGTGCGTACTGTGGATTCAGTCGGATTCGCGCCGCAGAAGCCCTTTGTGATTTGCGGCACACTCAAGCAGAACGTCCTGCTCGGCCGCCCCTTTGAGCAGAGGCGCTTCAACGATGCGCTCTTTGCGAGCGGCCTTGCGTCGGACATCGCCAACCTGCCGGGCGGCATTTACACGGAGATCGGCGAGCGCGGCACGACGCTCTCCGGCGGTCAGCAGGCACGCATGGCGGTGGCGCGTAGCCTGTACGCACGGCCCACGCTGCTCTGCTTCGACGACATCCTCGCGGCTGTGGACGCCAAGATGTGCGCGCACATGTTTGAGCACGCCATTTTGCGCCAGGTGCGGGATCTGGAGGCCGACGAGTGCGGGCGCGCCTGCGTGGTGGCCATGAATCAGCTAGCGCTCCTGCCGCGCGTCGACCGCATCGTGTACATTGCCGAGGGCCGTGTGGCGGCAACCGGCACGTACGACGAGCTGCTCGAGTCATGCCCTCCCTTCGCGGACTTTGTCGAGTGCACCAAGCTGCTGCAGGAGTCTACCGAGGAGGACACCGCGGCCGTCCTTGGTGGCAGCCACATTGGCGAGAGTGGCGGCGGCAGCGGCGGCGGCGGCGGCAGCACCGAGTCAGAAATCAGCCGCCGGGAGTCGGGCGCTCGGTTTGAGGAGGCTGGCCGGCCGACGGCGCTGACCGAGAGCATGGAGGACGTGCTGCGCGCCAGCAGTCAGCTTATGGAGAATGCGCAGCCTCCCATGGCTGACGCGGGCGTGGCGCCGCAGCGCAGCGCGGGCGACATCCTCGCGGCCGAGAAGCACACGCGCGGCAAGGTCAGCGTGACGGTCTACTGGACCTATCTCAAAGCCGTAGGCCTGCCGTACATGGGCGTCGCGACGACGCTCGCGCTGGGCGGCTATATTATGATGGCCATCAACGACTACTGGCTTACGCGCTGGGCGCAGGCCAAAGAGGACCCCAATGAGACACGCGGCGACGCCTACTTTGCCGGCGTCTACGCTGGGCTCAGCATCTCCTTTGGCATCTGTATCATGTCGGCGAGCTGGATGTTTTGCTTCGGCGGTGTGCGTGCCTCGCGAAGCCTGCATCACGAGATGTTGAAGCGCCTCCTGAACGCGCCCCTCGAGTGGTTCGAGTCCAACTCCAGCGGCCGCATCATGTCGCGCTTCAGCGGCGACCTGTCCAAGGTCGACATGATCCTCAGCCTCACTGTGGACAACGCCATCCAAATCCTTTGCACGCTGCTCGTCCAGCTCGGCGTCATCTGCTACGCCGTGCCCATCTCGGCGGCGCTCGTGGTCATCGTCGCCGTCATTTTCTCATTTGCCATCGTCGCGGCCGACCGCACCTCGCGCGAGGTGCGCCGCATCGCCAACGGCAACATGTCGCCGCTGCTCTCCAACACGAGCGAGGCCACCGTGGGCCGCGACGTCGTGGCCGTGCTGCACACCGGGCCCTTTTTCGAGGCGCGCCACCGCCTGGCCAGTGACGAGTACGCGCGCGCCAACTACATCGCTGGCAGCATCATCAACTGGACGCAGCTCATCTCCCACTACCTGACCTTCAGCGTCGCAGTCTTCTCCACGCTCATGCTCGTCGTGTTGCGTGACTACGTGGGGAGTACCGACATGCTGGCGCTCGTCATCGTCTACTGCGTCAATTTGCCCTACTTTGGCGCGCAGCTCACGCAGATCACCATTCGCATGAACAGCTACTTTACATCCTACGAGCGCCTCCTCGAGTACAGCGGCCTCGAGGAGGAGAAGGCCACGGATGTTCTCATGCTCAAGGACGGCCACCTCCCGCCCGGCGACCAGGACCCGCGCCCGCCCGTGGCGGCCTGGCCTGTGCGCGGCGCCATCGACTTTGTCGACGTCCAGCTGCGATACCGCCCCGAGGCGCCGCTCGTGCTCAAGGGTGTCACCTTTAGCGTGGCCGGCGGCGAGTCGCTCGGCATCTGCGGCAAGACTGGCGCCGGCAAGAGCTCCACGATCGCCTGCCTCTTTCGCCTGCGGCCCGTCACCGGCGGCGCTGTCCTGGTGGACGGCCGCGACGTCGCGTCCATCGACCTTGACGTTCTGCGCAGCCGCATCACCATCATCCCGCAGGACCCGGTGCTCATTTCCGGCACGCTCGCAACGAACCTGGACCCCTTTGGCGAGTCCAGCGAGGCGGAGATGCACGAAGCGCTGCAAATTGTTGGTCTCTCAGATCGCGTCAAGCTGGACGACATCGTCGAGGCTTCTGGCCGCAACTGGTCCGCCGGTGAGCGCCAGCTCATCTGCTTCGCGCGCGCGCTGCTGCGGCCCAACAAGGTGCTCGTCTTGGATGAGCCGAGCTCGGCCATCGACCTCAACACGGACGACGCCATCCACGAGATGATCCGGGAGCAGTTCTACCGCCGCCGCCGCTGCACGGTGCTCTGCATCGCGCACCGCCTGCAGACCATCGCGACCTACGACAAGATCGCCGTCATGCAGGACGGCCGCGTGCTGGAGTTTGGCACTCCAACGCAGCTGCTGCACGACGCGACCACCGAGCTGCACTCCATGGTCGAGGCGCTCGGCCCGGCGTCCCGACAGCACATTCGTGACCTTGCCGCGCGTGCGCAGGCCGAAAAGACCGAGTTGGCAGACACGAGTGACAAGGTCACGGTGACGAGCGCGTCGGCCGAAACCATGGCCACTGCGAGTGAGAAGCCGGAAGAAGTCATGGACAGCGCAGATGCTCTTGAATTCGACGACAACAAGGATCTCAACGACCACAAGACTTAGGTTTATAAGTGACAAATTTGAAAGCAGCCATGAGCAAGCGAGTGCAACTGACAGCTTGCACATCCCCAACTTTGGAGTGACCAGTGACCGACCTGCGCCGCACCACTCGCCGCCGATGACCTCTAAGGCCTAGCTAGCTACTCTAGCTGGAGCTAATAGAGCTCTAGAACGTGCGTGTCAGGGTGCTTCCGTACTTCCGCTCTCTCGGCCTCGAAGCGTCCATCTTCACTGTCAGGACATCCATCCGAGTTCGACATCGCCCAGCAGTGCGGCGGCGGCCTGAGCGGTCCCGCGCGGAAGACGATGCGTTTGCTCGATGTGCCGACGTGCATGCGTGCTGCGGTTCTACTTGCCTCGCATTGGCTGTGCTCTCGCGCCAGCTCGAGCTGGCCTGAGCATGATCATACCATGGTTGGATCAAGTGGCTAGGCTACTAGTGCGCGCAGCGCGGCCACCGCGCTCCGCGCGCGTGCGGTGTCCGAGCGCCCTCAAGCGCACCACGGCATCGGCGGAGCGGAGGCGGAGGCACTGGGAGTCGGAGCATGGCACGCGGGCACTGTCTGGCACTGTCTGGCACTGGCATGGCAGGCCCCAAAGCCGCTCCCGCGGCGCCGCGCCGGAGCGGCAGCGCGGCTCGGCGCGACCCGCAGGCGCAGGGTCCTCCAAGTCCAAGTTTCCGCTGGCGCCGCGGCGGCGGCAAAGTCGTTTGCGGGGGAGAGACCTACCTGCCTGGCGGCCTGCAAGAGCAGCGCGATCCCGCGCAGCGCCGGCGTGACGACGACGACGACCACGCCGACGCCGGCGTACGAGCACCTCGTGGGCAGGCGCGAGCTGGGGACGAACGAGGAGAATGGCGGCCTCGTTCCGCGCGCAAAGCGACCCGGCGGAGGCTGCGAGCAGTGACCTGGAGGCAGGCGCCGAGGCCACGCGCGTTTCGCCCGTGGAGGACGAGAAACGTACGGCAGCGGAGATCTCGGCGGCGGACGAGGCGCTGCTGGGCAACAGCATCGACAGCGGCGAGTGGGCCGAGGCGCGCAAAAGCCGCGCCTCGGGCGTGGGCCATACGCCGAAGGATGCGAGCCCATGCGGGCGGCTGTTCCTGACGTGGATGAACGGCGTGGTGCGCAAAGGGTGGCGGCGGCCGCTGACCAGGGACGACCTGCCTGGGCTGCGGCAGGACTACCTGTCGGCGACGCTGTACTCGCGGTTCCAGGAGGAGCACGCGAAGCTAAGCGCACGGCCGGGCTCCAAGCACGTGTTCCAGCGCGCGCTGCTGCGCGTGCCGCAGATCCGTAACACGCTGCTGCTGGGCAGCCTCTTCTCCATCACGCAGGGTGTGCTCGCCACGGTGGCGCGCCCGCTCATCCTCAAGGTGATCGTGAACGCCGTGGGCCGCGACGCCGACATGACAGAGTCCGTCCTCCTGGTGGTGGCCTTCGCCGTCATTATCGGCGTTGAAGGCTGGGCCGGCGCGCTGGGCCGCCAGATGCTCTCGGAGGAGTTCGGCTCGCAGTTCCAGATCTGCGCGAGCTCCGCCGTGTATAGTAAGATGCTGCGCATCGACACGCAAAAGCAGCGCGAAGATCACATCTCCGAGTCCGGCCTCATCGGTAACGACGTCGTGCGCGGCTACGAGAACGTGCGCATGGCCGCGCAGCTGCCCGTGGCGCTCGCCAGCGTCACAGGCGGCATCATCGTGCTCATCATGCTCGTGGGCAAGTCGGCGCTCGTAGGCATCGGCATCATGCTCTTCATCCTCTTCATCAACACCATGCTCGGCCGCCTCACGCACCACATTGAAGAGTACAACCTCAGCGCGGCCGACGCGCGCCTGTCCATGCTGGCGACCGTGCTGGAGGGCATTCGCGCCGTCAAGCTCTTCGGCTGGGCCGAAAAGTACCTTCACAAGATCAACGAGCTCCGCGACGAGGAGTGCCGCCACATCCGCAACTACCGCCTGGCGCAAGTCACCTCCATCGCCACGGGCCGCGCCAGCCCGGTGCTGGCCGCCATGGCCACGCTCGTCTTTTATGCGCTCGGTAGCGACTCTCTCGACCTCGCCGACGCCTACGCGGCCGTCAGCGTCTTTCAGGCGCTGCGCCTTGGGCTCATCTGGGTCCCGCTCTGCATGACCGCCTTACTTGCGTTTGATGTCACCCTCAAGCGGCTCAACGAGTATCTTCGCCTGCCTGACAAGGCCGAGCGCGCCCACCTGCCGGTTCCGGCGCCCGGATCAATGGCGCCCATTGTCTCCGTCAAGCGCTGCTCGCTCGGGTGGAGCGTCATGGCCGACGCCTCCGTTGCCACCACCGGCAGCGCCAGCGGCGTTGTGCTGCGTGACGTCTCGCTCGAGGTGCGCCCCGGCGAGGTGGTGGCAATCGTCGGCGGCGTCGGCGAGGGCAAGTCCACGCTCGTGGCGTCCGTGGCGCAAGCCATCCAGCCGCTGCAGTGGGAGGGCACCGGACCTGCCGTGCGCACCGTGGACTCAGTCGGCTTTGCGCCGCAGAAGCCCTTTGTGATCTGCGGCACGCTGAAGCAAAACGTCCTGCTCGGCCGCCCTTTTGACCAGAAGCGCTTCGATGACGCGCTATTCGCGAGCGGTCTCGCCTCGGACATCGCCAACCTCGGCGGCGGCATCTACACGGAGATCGGCGAGCGCGGCACGACGCTCTCCGGCGGCCAGCAGGCACGCATGGCTGTGGCGCGCAGCCTGTACGCGCGGCCGACGTTGCTTTGCTTTGACGACATCCTCGCGGCCGTGGACGCCAAGATGTGCGCCCACATGTTTGAGCACGCCATCTTGCGCCAGGTGCGCGAGCTGGAAGCCGACGAGCCCGGGCGGGCCTGTGTGCTCGCCATGAACCAGCTGGCGCTCCTGCCGCGCGTCGACCGCATTGTGTACATTGCGGACGGGAGCGTGGCGGCCACCGGCAGCTACGACGAGCTGCTTGGTTCGTGCGCCGCCTTTGCGGACTTTGTCGAGTGCACCAAGCTGCTGCAGGAGTCGACCGAGGAGGAGGAGGAGGAGGAGGAGGAGGAGGAGGAAAAAACGAAGAAGAAGAAGAAGGAGGAACAGGAGGAACAGGAGGAGGCGGAGGAGGAGGAGGAAAACGAGGTGGGACTTGTGGGTGGCCAGACTCTGGGCGATGCAAACAGTGCGCCTGATAGGGCCGACCTCGGCGACAGCTCGCCGCACCTGCGCTCGCCGCTCACTGAGAGCATGGAGGAGGCGATGCGCGTGAGCAGCCAGCTTACGGACAACCTCGACCCGCCCATCACTGGCAGCAACGAGGCGCCTGGTCGCGCCGGCAACATTCTCGCCGCGGAGCGCCAGACCCACGGCAAGGTGAGCAACACCGTCTACGGCACATACCTGCGGGGCGTGGGCTGGCCCGTCGTGCTCGTCTCTGCGGTCGTCGCGCTCGGCGGCTACATCACCATGGCACTCAACGACTGGTGGCTCACGCGCTGGGCGCAGGCCAAGGAAGACCCCGACGAAACGCGCGGCGACCCCTATTTCGCCGGCGTCTACGCTGCGCTCAGCATCTGCTTCGGCATCTGCATTCTCTCGGCGAACTGGATGCTCTGCTTCGGCGGTGTGCGCGCCTCGCGCAGTCTGCACCACGAGATGCTGCAGCGCCTGCTTCGCGCGCCGCTCGAGTGGTTCGAAACCAACTCCAGCGGCCGCATCATGTCGCGCTTCAGCGGCGACCTGTCCAAGGTCGACATGATCCTCAGCCTCACCGTGGACAACACCTTCCAGATCTTTTGCACGCTGCTCGTGCAGCTCGGTGTCATCTGCTTCGCGGTGCCCATCACCGCGGCGCTCGTGGTCATCGTCGCCGTAATCTTCTCACTCGCCATCATCGCCGCGGACCGCACCTCGCGCGAGGTGCGCCGCATCGCCAACGGCAACATGTCGCCGCTGCTCTCCAACACGAGCGAGGCCACCGTGGGCCGCGACGTCGTGGCCGTGCTGCACACCGGGCCCTTTTTCGAGGCGCGCCACCGCCTGGCCAGTGACGAGTACGCGCGCGCCAATTACATCGCTGGAACCATCATCAACTGGACGCAGCTGCTCGCGCACTACCTCGCCTTCGCGGTGGCCGTCTTCTCCACGCTCATGCTTGTCGTGCTGCGTGATTACTTTGGAAACGCCGACCTTCTAGCGCTCGTCATCGTCTACTGCGTGAACCTGCCCTACTTCGCATCCTCGCTCACGCAGAACCTCATCCGCGTCAACAGCTACTTCACCTCCTACGAGCGCCTCCTCGAGTACAGCGGCCTCGAGGAGGAGAAGTCCGTCGATGTTCTCGTGCGCAAGGACGGCCACCTCTCGCCCGGCGACCAGGACCCGCGCCCGCCCGTGGCGGCCTGGCCTGTGCGCGGCGCCATCGACTTTGTCGACGTCCAGCTGCGATACCGCCCCGAGGCGCCGCTCGTGCTCAAGGGTGTCACCTTTAGCGTGGCCGGCGGCGAGTCGCTCGGCATCTGCGGCAAGACTGGCGCCGGCAAGAGCTCCACGATCGCCTGCCTCTTTCGCCTGCGGCCCGTCACCGGCGGCGCTGTCCTTGTGGACGGCCGCGACGTCGCGTCCATCGACCTTGACGTTCTGCGCAGCCGCATCACCATCATCCCGCAGGACCCGGTGCTCATTTCCGGCACGCTCGCGACGAACCTGGACCCCTTTGGCGAGTCCAGCGAGGCGGAGATGCACGAAGCGCTGCAAATTGTTGGTCTCTCAGATCGCGTCAAGCTGGACGACATCGTCGAGGCTTCTGGCCGCAACTGGTCCGCTGGTGAGCGCCAGCTCATCTGCTTCGCGCGCGCGCTGCTGCGGCCCAACAAGGTGCTCGTCTTGGATGAGCCGAGCTCGGCCATCGACCTCAACACGGACGACGCCATCCACGAGATGATCCGGGAGCAGTTCTACCGCCGCCGCCGCTGCACGGTGCTCTGCATCGCGCACCGCCTGCAGACCATCGCGACCTACGACAAGATCGCCGTCATGCAGGACGGCCGCGTGCTCGAGATGGGCTCTCCAACGCAGCTCCTGAATGACGCCTCCTCCGAGCTGCACTCCATGGTCGATGCACTCGGCCCCGCGTCGCGTCAGCATATTCGTGACCTTGCTGTACGTGCCGAGGCCGAGAAACTCGCCGATCGGGAGGTCGACGCCGCCAAGAACGAGCCTAGGTCACCCAAGCCGGAAAAGCTCAATGGCTCCATCACGGAAAGCCTGCCGAGCTTTGGCAATCCGGGCGAGTAAGGAGGAAAGAGGGAACTATTTCAAAGACGTTCGAGGAGCCGTGGAGCGCGCAGTTTATTTATGAGCGACGCGACGTAGCATGCGTCTTTACTTCTTTTCAATGCGTCACTTCTCGTCGTTGCAAGCTCGTCTGGCTACGGTAGCCAACGCTCTGGGCCCAACAAGCCCAGCCATTGCCTCTTGCAGGCAGGCAAGCAAAAGCGATACAGACAGCTTCGGCAACCTTGCCAGCCAAGTCGCATCGCCGATGACTAGACAGAGCATCGTTTCTCGGTTTTAAGATTGTGCTACGAGCTCCTCGCCAGCCTTACTCCTTCTTGGTGTACAGCGCGCCAAAGTCTTTTGCCCGCCAGGTCTTGAGGTACTCCTCGGCAATCTCCTTGCAGTCCTCCCTGTGGTTGACGCCGGACTCGAGGTAGCAAACCTCCAGGCGGTTGCGCAGCACGTTTAGCCGCTCCGTGGCGACGTAGAGCTCGCGCGAGCGCTGCTGGTGCGCCTCCCAGTTCTTCCACGGCTCCCTAAACTTGCGCGTGTAGCCGTCCTCGTTGACCTCGAAGTCCGGCACGGGCGTGAACTTGGTCTGCGTCCGCGGCTTGAAGGCCTCGGCGTCCGTCATCCTGCCTGCCTGTCTCTTCCGCTCTCTAGCTCTCTAGCTCGCTCGTAGCCGGGCCCGCTGTGCTGCGCCGCGCCCTCGCCGCTCGTCTCGTCGCCGCGCCTCGAGATACGCCCGCGATGCGCCGCCGCCGCGCGCCGGGGGCGAGCGAGCGAGCGCTGCGCGCTGGCTGCTGCCGCCGCCGCCGCCGCGAGACGCGAGCCGCGCGCCGCGCCGAGCGGACCCGAGCCGAGTCGAGCGGAGTCGCCTCGACCGCGCGCCGCCGCAATGCGCGATTGACGGCAGCGCCGCGCAGCGCCGGACCCTAACCGGACCCCGACCGGGCACCGCTTTCCGGCCCATCGCCGGCTTAGGCCCCTTGGCGGCGCCCGCGCCGGGCGCCGGGCTCCGTCGCGCGGCAGACCGGCGACGCCGCCCGCAGCGCGGCGCTCGCGGGGCCGGCGGCGGGCGCTCGCGGCGGGCACGAGCGGCCCCGCCCCGGCACGCCTTGCTTGTCTGCGAAGCCCGCGCTCGCCCCGGACTCGGGCCCCCGGCGGCGCCAGGGCGCGTGCCGGAGCTCACGGTTAGGCGACATGGCGACCTCGTACGAGCTGGAGGACGCGCTGGAGGCGCTGAAGAACGAGGCGGGAGCGCTGCTGGACGCCGCGCTGGCGTTCCCGGCGCTCGTGACGAGGAAACGACAGCGGCAGCGACAGGTCGCGTTTGCGGCCGAGCACGACGAGCTGAGGAGGGCGAGGCTCGCGGCGCAGCGCGAGCAGGAGGACGACCTGCGGAGGATACGCGCGCAGCACGCGGCGCACGAGGCCGCCCTCCCCGCCGACCCTGTGGACGCGGAGGAGCATTTGCGAGCCAGCATCACCAAGCTGAAGGTAAGTCAGAGGGCCTGTCCACGTGCTCGCGCCGGGCTGGCTGCGGGTGAGCATGGCACACTGACGACGCGCCACTTCTCACGCACGCACGTACGTACGCGCAGGCTGAGTTGCTGGACCTCACGGTCGAGATGCAGCAGATGGACACCGTTCTGGAGCGCATCTACCTGAGCAAGGTCGTCGAGGCCGAGGCGTTGACCGAGGCCGCGGCGGCCGCCTCACTGGGCCACGACGCAAGCCGCGAGGAGGCCAACGCCGGCTTCCTTGAGCGCGACCGCTTAGCGGCGCGCGTGCTCAAGCTCGCGCAGGAGTGCAAGGACGCGGAGGACGAGGAGCTCGTCCTCGAGCACGAGGCGCTCGAGCGCCAGCGCGAGGCGCGCAACACCTGGGTCGCCAAACAGCAGCAGCAGCAGGACCCCACAACAATGCCCAAGAGCCCCGGCGGCACGACGCGGCGCAAGGTGAAGCCAGCGAGGAATCGCGGTGATGCCTCCGACGAGTCTGCGGACTCCATGGACGAGTTGGAGGAGGAGGAAGCCGGCCTCCTGCGCAAGCTCGCGCCCGCCCAGGAGAAGCGTCTGCGGCACCACAATGCCTGGCTGCGCCACGTGCTCACCACGCTCGCTCTCGAGGCCAAGGTAAACTGGGCTGAGGACCCGGCCCTGCGCGCCGTCATCATGGGCGACCCTCTGCCTTGACTTGTGAAATGCACATGCATGCTTCTGCTGGCGTGGGCTGTAAAACAACTGCCAGCGTGACTGCAAACTTAAAGCGCCCTGGCTTCTTTGTCAAAGCCATGCTTGCAACATACGTAATTCTAACTCATTAGCATCAGCGAAAGCATCTTCGTCCCCGGTAGGTATAGTGCCGCACGCGGCGATCCCGGTGCTTGAAACGCTCCGGGTGAAAGAGCCAGATCAGGGGCGCCGCAAAGTCCACGCCTAGGACGACCCAGAGCCACGCCCTCATCTGGTCTCGCAAAAGCGCGATCGTAGACTCGCCCTGCTCGTTTGGCCCAGGCGAGACCTCGATGCAGTCCCCCAGCGTCAACCCGCGTGCTGGCAGCACAATCGACGCGATGGCCGCGGCGCGCGGCATGTGGCTCCAGCTCGTCGCCACATGGACCACCTCAAAGTCGTGCTCCTTCAAGAGCCCCACCAGCGTCGTAAAATTCGATAGCGTGTCCTCGGCGCGGTAGTCCACGAGCAGGTACCGGGTGTCGCAGCCCAAGGCCTCGCAGGTCGCCACGCAGTCCTCCGTCAGGGCCGGGCCCGACAGCCACAGCGGTGTCCGTCTCGCATCGCCCTCGCGCCCCGCGTTGAGCAGCGCCCACGCCTGCTGCACGCAGCGCTCCTCACGCTCCGCGGCGCCCCCCAGCACGAGCACCATGTCCTTTTTCATTTTCATGCCGCGCAGCCTGAGCGCAGCGCAGACCAGCGCAGCGCAGCGCAGCGCACCCCGTGCAACTCGCTCCAGCTAGAGCGCTGCGAGCGAGGCCACGCGAGCGCGCAGAGCGCGGCGAGCGAGGCCCTGGAGCCTCCCAGAGGCCTGCCGGCGAGGCTCGGAGACTTGAGCCAGACCTGGCACCAAGCGGGTCTGACACACGGCGACGCAAGCAGACGTGCAGTGCGCGGCGAGCGAGCTGGCCCACAGGCTCAATCGAGAGCATCGCGCTCTCCGTGGAGAGAGGAATGATAAGCGAAGTCTGCTTTGATGAACAGCAAGCACCCTCAAGCTCGCGCGCTTGATGTGGCGGCAGGCCCCCTTTCTGCCTTGCAGGCATACGGTTCATGAAGCGCGAGGATCTGCTCAGCAGCTGGCACGCATCTTAGTTACTCCAGCTGCCTACAGAGTCGACGATTTGATCTTCGTGAGCACCCTGCGTGAAGCAATGCCACTCCGCACGGGACGTACGCCGCTCGCCGAGCCAAGCCGGGCCGCCGCAGCTTTGACCGCGGCGGCGGCGGCGCACGGGCCAACGGCTACAGTGCAGGAAATGCTGCTGCGTCAAAGTCGCTCGAGACACACGCTCGCAAGCGCCCGCGATGGCGGAGGCGAGCGCGGGCGGCGGGGCGGCGGCGGGCCCGAGCGCGTATTTCTTGGAGGCGCTGGAGCGTGTGACGCGGGGCGAGACCGAGACCGAGACCGAGACCGAGACCAAGTCGGAAAGCGAGTCCAAGTCTGCGGCGCGACCTACGGCGGCAGAGTCCCCTGCGTCGACGCCCAGGACGACGGCCACGGCGGCCACGACACGCAGCCGCAGGTCACAGGTCTCAATCGAGGAGCGCGAGGTGACCAACCCGCACGGGACGGCGTGGAAGGAGTTTGAGCACGACTCCGAGGCAGGCCGCCTGCTCCGGAGATTGTACGCTGGAGCGCGGCACAATGCGCCGCTCGCGAGCTACCCGAGCGTGCGCAGCAAGCCGCGCGAGCTGCGGCCGGAGACGTGGTTCACCGGCAAGCCGGGCATAGACCCGCGCGAGCGCTCCGAGAGGCGCAACCGGGAGCAGGCCGTGCATGTTCCGCGGCCGGCGGTCGAGGCGCCGGTGCCGGAGCCCGCCATCGCGCGCGTGCCACGGCGCAAGACGCAGAGCCGCAGCGAGGAGGACACGCGGCGGATCGAGGCGGAGCGCGCCCAGGCGCGCCCGCTACCTCGCAAGGCCGTGTCCACCGATACAGAGAAGCGCCGCCTGGCGATGCACTTCCAGTTCAAGGGCGGCAAGGCGCTGCCGGAGAATGGCACCATCGCGCCCATCCAGGGCAACATCCCGCTATCGCTCATCTCCGGCAAGCCGAGCAAGTCGCTTATGCGTCGCGCGCAGCGTGCGCGAGAGGAGGCCGCCTCTGCGGCGCAACGCGAGGACCGCCGGCGCCTCGAGCGCGACTTTGACGCCGTGCACGGCGAGATCCAGGAGCTCAAGCACAGCATGGACCGTCTCGACGCGGACCCAGCGCCGGCCTCCGCCAAGCAGCTCGCGCACCTGCGCTCCGAGCTGCGCCAGCGCCTCGGCGAGCTGCAGACCATCGACTCGCTCCTGCAGGAGTCCCGCGCGCCTGCCTCCTCTCGCGCCGTCTCCAACCAGCCGGTCTCCCCTTCTTAGCAAGCACGAGCACGCCCAAGAGCTCGCCTGATTGACTGACCAAAATGAATCCACCAGCGTATTGCCGATGCCCACCCGCTGCGCCTCGAAGTGACGCCAGCGCAAAGACGCGCCTGCGGTGCCGTCGCAGCTTGTACGGGTCGCCCGAGTCGTCGCCGCCTGCCAGGCAGGCCTCTGCCAGCGGATCGTGGCCGGGCCGAGTCGCCTCCGAAGGGCCGTCCACCCTTCCATCCCATCGACAGGGAGGAGACCTGGACCAAGAGCGCGCGACCAGCTCTGCCTGATCTGATCTGATCTGATCTGATCTGATCGCCGCGCGCGCCCTGCATGCCGCGCCCGCGCCGCGCGCCGAGGTTTTTCCCTCGCCGTCTCGGCCTGCCTGCCTGCCTGCCTGCCTGCCTGCCTGCCGAGCGCGCGCAACCATCGCCAAGGCCGCCGCGCGCAGACCCGCGGCGAGCGCGCGGCGCGGCGCGGCGCGCGACGCGGCGCAGGGGCGGCGGCGGCGGCGGGGCGGGGCGCGGCGGCGGCGGGGCGGTGGAGCCGGGCGCGGCGGCGCAGCGGCGGCGGCGGCGGCGGCGACGCGGCGGCGCGGCGCCCGGGCGGCGCGGCGGCCGTTGGGCGCGCGGCGCGCGAGGGCGGGGGCGGGGGCGGGGGCGGGGGCGAGGGCGGCGCGATGATGGCGGAGGAGGACGCGCTGGCGGGCGTGAGCGAGTGGCGCAACATCCAGGATGTGGTGCGCAAGACGTTCAAGAGCCTGCACGAAGTGGTGCGCGCGCAGGGCGAGAAGCTGCGGCAGCTGGAGCACAAGGTGGCGCACGCGCCGACGGGCGGGGAGTTTGAGAACCTGCAGGTGTCCATGGCGAACAAGCCGACGTTCGCGGAGCTGAGCAAGCATCTCACGGTGCGGTTCGAGGAGATGGGCGTGACGGCGCTGCGCGCACAGGTCGGGTCCAAGGCGGACAAGGCGGAGATGAAGGAGCTGTATGCGGACATGACGACGGCGACACAGCGCATGGCGGAGAGCCACAACGCGCTGGAGATGCTGGTGCGGCAGCAGCAGAGCGAAATCGAGGCGCTCAAGCGCCAGGTGCGCAGCCTGAGCAACCTCAACGCGCAGGAAGAAGACTTGCACACCAAGTTCGCCACGCGCAAGTGGGTCGAGGAGGTGCTGGATTTCGAAGCCGAGGCGCGCAAGCAGGCGCTCACGAACGCGCGCAAGGAGGCGGCGGAGCGCGCCGGCGCGCTCGACAAGCGCATCGCCGCGCTGCCCACCGTGGAGGACCTGGACGAGGTGCTCGCGCAAAAGGCCGACATGGACACGCTGGCGCGCGCGCTGCGCGACCGGCCAACGCGCGAGGAAACCACTAAGGAGATCCAGACGCGCACGCAGGAGGCCGTGGCTGGCGCGCAAGAGCAGGGCCGCGCGCAGTTGCGCGACGCCGTGGAGCAGGCGCTCGGCCGCACCAAGAGCGAGCTCGACCGCGTCGAGGACGCCATGGCGGACCTCGTCACGCGCGCCGAGCTGCTCGAGGTCTGTGGCCAAAAGGTGGGTGGTGCCGAGCTCGACGATCGCCTGCAGGAGACCACCGAGGCGCTGGAGGCGCACATGAAGGACGTCATGGTCGGCGTGCAGCGCGAGCTCGTGCAGGTGGTCAATAAGAAGGCTTTCAAGGCCGACGTGCAGCGCCAGCTGGCCACCAAGGCCGCCGCCGACGATGTGCAGACCTGGCTCTCCTCCAAGGTCGAGCTCGCCGACGTGCGTGACGCGCTCGCGCACAAGGCGGACCTCCCGCTGCTCCAGCGCCTCGCAGACCGCGTGAGCAGCCTCGAGAAGCGCCGCGCGCGCGCCTCCTCGCGCCCGCGCACGCAGCCCAACGCCAGCGCCGCCACGCGCACCTCCAAACGCCGCCCGCGACCGCGCGACCGCCTCGACGACTACCTGGGTACCGGCGGGCCTGCTCTCAGCGACTCGGTCTCGGACGAGGACCGCGCGTTCGCCGGCGACGATCAGGACGACTATAGCGACGGCGACGGCGACGGCGAGGCCTACGCTGACGAGGACGAGGCCGCCGTCACCCGCAGGGACCTAGCGCGCTTGACCCGCCGCCTTGCTCGTCTTGACGGCGACAAGGTCTCCGTCAAGGACCTCTGTCTGCTGCTAGACCAGAAGGCGAGCATCAAGGACGTGAACGACGCGCTCGCGCAGCTCGCGGCGCAGCAGGCCGAGGCCGCCGCCGCTGCTGCCACCGGTCCACGCCGCCCCGCGAATGAGGCGGACGAGGGCGCGGACCCGGCCGAGAGCCCGCGCCAGCTGCGTCGCGAGCTCAATTTGCTGACCGAGGCCATCAACGCCGAGCTCTCGGTGGGCCGCTGGATCTGGAGCTCTGGCCGCGTCCTCAGCGACCGCGCCGTGCCTTGGAACATTGAGAGCGTCAACACGGCCACGGAGAACCTGCTCTGGGCCAAGGACAGTCCGGATATCACGGCCGTCATTCCCGGCCTGTACGAGCTCCATCTCGGCTTCTTTGTCGAGACCGACCCCGACGTTCAGGTGCTCGTCAACGGCGAGCCCATTCTGTACACCGTCAGTCGCCCGCGCGATCGGAAGGGCGTCAAGCCGCAGGGCGCCACGCAGGCCCTCGTGCGCCGCGCCAAGCACTCTGCAGGCAACGTCACTGGCTGGAGTCTCGTTGACTTCGTCGCTCTCCCGGCGCGCGCTCGCCTCACCTTTGTTTACGACGGCGCCCAGGGCGCCCAGGGCTTTGTGGCCCTTCGCAAGCTGTAATGGATGAAATTCAAGTTGTGCATCCTTGCGAGCGCAATGTCTTCCTGCCCCCTGCAAGCTACCACCACAAGCTAAGGCAGACTCTTCGTCCGCGCTTTATCCTCATTTTCTCCTTTTTCTCGTCCTCGTCCTTTCTCTCGTCCTTCTTTTACTCGTCCTTTTACTCGTCCTTTTACTCGTCCTTTTACTCGTCCTTTTACTCGTCCTCGTCCTTTTCCTAGTCCTCGTCCTCGTCCTCGTCCTCGTCCTCATACCTGGCGCGAGCATCCATCCATTGATGCAAACCTGAGTCAACAGCGCGGCGCGGCGCGGCGCGGCGCGAGCATGGCGGCGGCCGAGGCGCTGGAGAAGGCGGACGCGGCGTTCCGGCGCGCGCTGCGGCTGACGCTGGACCTGTCGAAGCTGGAGGTGGATGCGGCGCGCGCGGAAGGCGGCCTGAGCGCGGCGGCCTCGGCGGCCGCGGCCGCGCAGGCGGCGACGGCGGCCTCGGCGGCCGCGCCGGCCTCGGCGCCGCAGCCGCCCGCGGGGGCGCGGGCGCCGCAGCCGGGCCCAGAGGCCAGCAGCGCGGCGGCGACTTCGGCGCGGCAGGAGCTCTACCTGCAGCAACGCGAGGCGCTCAACACCATGCTCGTCGAGCTCAAGTACCTGGAGATGGACTTCGACGCGGTCGAGTCGGCCACGACCAAGCGGCAGGTCGCAGAGGACGTTGCGATGCTGCGTCGCGAGATCGTGCTCAAAGACAAGCTCGTCGAGCAGGTCTCTAAGGATCTCGCCAAGTGGGCCGCCAAGCCGACGACTGCGCCCGCTGCAACGACCGCAGAAAACCCCTGACGCTCTCGGCAGCGAAACGACGACGCTGCATCCAACGATGGCATTGCAGCCTCTGACAAGCTAGGAAAGAGAGCTGGGGCGGAGAGTCGAATCCTCTCTCAGTTTTCACTGTAATGAACACATTCGACTTCGGTGCGAGAGCTCTTGCGAGCCGGCCATCGCGGACAACGCGGCCTGTAATGCATGCCCGCCTAAGACATTTTCAGTCGCTGTCTTATCGTGCTCGCCGTGGCGTGCAAGCTGCGAGATGGCTCCAAGAATGAGCTGCGTCACCCGCCGATGGCGCACGATCAAGAGGTAGTTCTCCATGTTCAAACCACCGGGGACGACCTCTGCGACGTCCTCTTGCGTGAGAGGTTGCAACACGCACTCCGGACCGGGCTGAAGCATGGATAATCTCTTGGAGAGGACGCTGCGCTCCGGCAAGGCCGGAACCGCGCGCGCGATGACCGAGGTTCCTTCGTTGACGAGCTGGAGGCAGCGGAAGTGCGTCCACGACACGGCATCGAGCGATTCGCAGATCAACAGGTGCACGCGCATGTTGCGCCGCAGAGCAAAGCAGCTGCAGACGGCTGCCTTGCTCGGCAAAAAGAGGGGCAACTCGCAGGCGTCTCCCTGCCGACCGCAGGTAGGCTCGAGCAGCGGCGCCAGAGCAGCGTAGCTGCGCAGGCAAATAACGCTTGCCGCGTCCGCAAGCTCAGCCATCCCAGCCTCGCGCGCGATAGAAACACTCAGCATGGCACCCTCGGCCGCCGCGCGCTCTCCTTGACATACCTGGACGGTGGCCCACTCTCGCGTGCTGATTGTGGCCTTGCGCGCGAGCTCAGCGGCGACGGGCGGGTTTCTGCTGTAGAGGCTTGCGACTGCTTGGTTGAGGTGGGTCGCAGCCGCCAGGCCGAGTTCGTGGCCTGCGGCGCTCAGATGTTTCCCGATCGCAATATGCGCGGACTCCCGCGACCATGGAGAGAGGCCGCTCTCGCGAAGGCGACTCTCATAGATGGCTGCTAGCCGCTTGTGCATCCTCGTGCGAAAGCTTGGCAAAAGGTCCTCGTAAAGTGGCGCAATAGAACCCCCCATGTCGTTGATGAAGAAGGTATGGTCGCTCAATTTGCGCAGCAGCTGGATTGACCCTGCCAGGACCGCCAGTGCGTCCAAAGCAGTTGTGGCGTCTACACGCTCAGTAACCGTGCTCAAGAAAATCTTTGCTTCGATCTCCATGTCCACCACGCCCATGACGGCGACCACCTGCAAACAGTGTCGAAAGGCCTCTGCACGCTTGCGGCCCATCTTGTTACTGAGACGCATGAGCTCGGGGAGACGATCGCAGTGCTGCTGCCGGAGCACCTGCTGGAAGCTGACATCGTCCAAAGCGTCCTGCACCATGACGGTTTGCGCGTCGCCCATCACAGAAAGACCCAAAAGAACTCCCTTTGCTTTGAACTTGCTCAGGTCGCCAATCAACTCGCTGACTGGGAGGAAGCCCTGCATGCTTGCGTCGTAGCCCTCAACGAAGATTTTGCCGACCACGAACTGAAGAGGGCATGTGAGAGGGAGGCCAAGGAAGGTGGAATTGTCCACGAGGATGAGCGGCCAACAATTCGTCTCGGCAGCTGTGGTCATGGCCTTCTTCGCGAGATCCCTAGCCAGGTGCTGGACTGAACCGAGAATGACGTGAACCTGCCGCTGCTCAGAGCCCACGAAGCCAATTCTGCATGAGCCAGTTGCGATTCCAAACGTTGCGCGAATTTCAGCTCGATGAAGCCTCTCGCTGGCGCTGAGCGCCAGGGCCAGGGCCTCGCGCTCCGGGTTCGATGCGGTTGCCATGACGTGGACGTTGAGGTGACAGCCTCCGCGCACGTCCATGTAGGCGCCCAACAGATCTCCAAAGTGCCCAAAGATGAGCTCTTCGAGAGCTGCCATGATGCGTTGCAGAAGAGCAGCCCCAGATGCGCCATCGTCGCCGATGCTGTATACATGAAGAATCGTCACCACCTGCCTCCGAACATGCGACTCGAACGAGCCCAGCAGGATGCCATCCAGAACGCGTGCTGATACAAAGTGTGACAAGACCGAAACGCTGGCCGCGCAGGGTGACGGTCTGCCAGAAGCGCGTCCATCGGAGATCGACAGCTGCTCAGGGCGAGCGCGCGATCTTGAATAATGGATGGTCGGCAGGGAAGTGGCGACGTGCTCCGACAATGCGGCCTTGACACCCAAAGGGTGGGACTCATTGCAACTGGACGAAGCAGTGTCTTGCATCGATGCGTCGCTCGCGTCGTGCATGTTCAAGCCGCTGACTTCGAGAGTCGCGTTGATTTGCTCTCCGAGCGGGCGCTCCGCCATGCGCTGAGGCGGTTCCGTGAGACTCCAAAGCTCCGCTGCCCCGTTCGAACCCAGCAGGATTCTCGCGTAGCTCGTAGACCTCGCGAGGAACGGTTTGACTGCGGCGAAAGCGATGTCCAGAATCAAGTGGCCCGTTCGCGCAAGCTCCAGATGCTCGCTTGCGAGGGACCACGCGCGACCGATCGGCATCAGGAAGCGTCTTGTGGCACGGCCACTGACAGCGCCAAACTTGAGGTCGCCATACGCAGCTCCAAATGTGGGCTGTACGTGCGACCGAAAGTCTACGCCTCCACCAGTCTCGAAGGCTTGCATAGCTCGCGCTAAGTCCAACATCAGACGCACCGCACGCCGCTCACAGTCTGCACGGCACGCCTCTCGTGTTCGTGGCAAAGCAAGCGCTCGGCGCGCCTTTGTGCCGGCATCGGAAGTGGGCAGCGGAACCATGATGAGTACGTTGTGCCCTACAATCTCCACGAGCTCGGCCCCGTAGCGCTCGATGTACATCATCATGAAAGTGAAAAACAGCCCAGCGACGGAGGATGCTGAAGCGAGCGAGGCCGGCGGAGTGGCATCAGGCGAGGAATGACGTCGCGGTGAGCTGGCGCCTGAATCGTGCGCCCTTCGTACCGCATGCGTGTCTTTTGCGTTGATGCCGTCCATAAGCCCCGCGAGACCCTTGAGCGACAAAACGATGGCCGCGCCCTCGACTTGGATTTCTGAGAAAGCCCGCGGCACGGTGGAGCTGGGAGAGCTCGCGAAGTGGGCCACACTGAGCGGGACAAGTCGGTGTAGTTGGCGGCTCAGTTCTTCGAGCATGGCCTGCTCAGATTCGTCGTTCGAAAGCGCCTCGAGCTTGTGCATGACGCGCTCCACCATCTCCCGGTGTTGCAGCAGCGCGAGTCGCCGCGCGCACTGTAGCCACCATCGTTGAAGGCTGACACAGGCTGCAACTCTGGCAGACTTGCGCACGCCGAGGACCTTGGTGCCAAGCGGGAGCGCCCCTCTGCTTCGCCGCCGCTCACGGGTCGGCAACGCTGAGGAATCGAGCGGCGGAGCCTCCTTGCCGCTCCCGCGCTGTCTGCCCGGCCCCGGCGAGAAGCGCTTGGACAGGTTTTTGTCTGACGCAAAGGTCACCTTGAGCGCCCACGGCCGCTCCTGGTGCACGAGTGGAATCGGTCTAGCGGGGCCTCGCCACTCCAAACCAGACCGCGACAGCAAGCTTGCTTCATCGTACGAGCCACGACGCGGCATCCCCAGGAGCTTCGATTGAGCTACCAGCAGGCCCCGCCCATTCTGCTCGCTGCCTGCCTATTCGTGTTTTGCCAGCCCTGGCCGGACTGCCAGCCACCTTCACTGACACCTTTACCCCACCTCATCCGCTGTCTGGGCAGAGTGACCTCCGCACCATCGCTCGCCAATCCGCCCTGGGAAACCGCGCGAGCAGCGCCAGCTCGATGCGACATCGCATAGCAGAGCGCTTAGAGACCGCCAAATCCGCGGATGGGCAGTTCACTCTTACGTATACCCCGCCTCCTCCGCTGCCCGGCCTCCTCTCTGGGCAGGGAGACCTCTGCACCAGCGCTCGTAAATCCGCTCTGGGAAACCGCCCGAGCAGCGCCAGCTCGATGCGACATCGCATAGCAGAGCGCTTAGAGACCGCCAAATCCGCGGATGGGCAGTTCACTCTTACGTCTACCCCGCCTCCTCCGCTGCCCGGCCTCCTCTCTGGGCAGAGAGACCTCCGCGCCAGAGTCCGCGAAATGATTGCGCCCGAGCAAGGGTCAACTCGATGCGACATCGCGAACCACCAAATCCGCGATTGGCGTCATTCAAGTTGTCAGAGGCAGATGGCCGCTGGAACCGTGCCGACGACCGAAGAGTCCGCCTTCTTTTGAAGCAACGCTTCAACCACTCACTGCTGCACTTGAAATGGCACCGACGCGTTCAATAGGCTAGCTCACAGCATGAGGCGCACCGTCCTTTGATCAAGGATTTGCCGCGATCCGCAGGGTTCCTGCAGCTCCAGCTGCTTGGGGTGGTCAAATCAAGGTGCAGAGGGAGCTCGTTATCTTGCCAGTTGCCACTCCCTCGAGCCGTCAAGGCTGGCCGGCCGCAAGTCCGGCCTGCTGTGCCAGCCTGGCCTGCCTGGCATTACATGACATGAATGCGGAACTTCGCAGAACCTTGGCCGCTGGGAGTCGTCACTTGTTGCGGTTTTCCCGGAAATCCTTGCGGATTTGGGCAGACAAGGGCCCTTATGGGCCTGCGGGCGGCTGCGGGGCCGACAGATCCTTCGCCTCGACAGTGTACTGCCAGCTGCTCGTTCACGGGAGGCCCGTTACATTGGTCGCAGGTGGGGTGGAGTCTGTGAAACAACTCGAACACTTGACGCGATCTGAACCCAGCGGCCCTTGGTACCCCCTGGTAGTGTAGTACTGGTAGGGATAAATCTGAGTGAGCATGCGAGGTAGGGCCTAGCCGTTGCGGTTGCGTCCGTGATGTTCACCTTTGCCTGGGACAACAAAACGCCCCGGCGTAACTTAGCTAGCTAGCTAGCTGGACGTAAGTTAGCTCTAGCTCTAGCTAGCTAGCTGGTCGTAAGTTAGCTCTAGCTAGCTAGCTAGCTGCTCGTAAGTTAGCTCTAGCTAGCTGACTCAGAGGTCTCCTTGCGTTGGATGCATGGATGCAGCGACTCTGTAGTCTTCTGGCAAGGAAACGCGGTGTCGGGCAGCAAACCGGGAAAGATGTTTATTGCAAAGAGCAGACTCGGCTGCGAGTTGGCTCGAGCGATGAGGAGGGCAAAGGCACCGCACGGTGGGCCGAGGCGTCCGGCAATGTGGAAGCAGCGCATGACTCCTCGAGAGAGTAGTTTGCGTCTAGTCCTTGCTCCAGGAGAAGCTCACCGAGCTGAGCAAGCTGTACGATGGAGCTGAGAACGAGCTTGGCTGTGCGGCGGTTGCGCAGAATCAGCAAGAAGTTCTCCGGAACAGTAGTATAGGACGAGTCAGCGCCAAACTCTTCGAGATTCTCAGCCGCAATGGGCAGCAGCTCACACCCATGTCCACCTCGGGCGTTGGCGAGGCGATTTGAGAGGATTGCTCGGTCGGGCGATACCTGCACCGCGTGCGCGAACAATGTTGCCCCTTTCTGCGCGACTTCGATGCAGCGGAAGTTTGCCCGGGAGACAGCGTCGTCTGCCTGATAGACAAAGAGACGCGCGAGCAGCTCGCGACGCATAGCAAAGCAGCTGCAGGGAGGCGGATCAGTCGGGCGTAGAGTCTGTGGAAGCTCACAGGTGCCGGGACAGAGGCCGCAGGGAGGCTCGAGCAGCGGAGACAGGGTGGAGAAGCTGCGCAAGCAGACGACGGCGGCAGCGGCCGCAAGCCGAGGCATGTTGTCGCGTTGCGCAATAAAGCACGTGAGCAAGGCGGCCTCAGCTGCAATGCACTCACCGGCACTCTTCTGTGCGGTCGCCCATGCACGCGTGATAGTGCTTGCTTTATGCGCAAGCCCAGACGCCACGACAGGGTTCCTCGGCACCAAGCCCGGCAGGGCCTGGTTGATGTGCGTTGCGGCGGCTAGCCCAAATCCAGGTCCGGCAGCGCTTAAGTGACTCCCAATGGCGAGGTGGGCAGCCTCCAAGGACCATGCTGACAGATTGCCGGTGAGAAGGCGCTCCTCGTAGATGGCCGCGAGCCGCCGATGCAGATTTGCGCGAAAGCTCGAAAGAAGATTTGCGTAGACGGGCGCGAAGATGCCCTCCTGGTCGTTCACGACATAATTGTCCTTGCCGAGCGGTCGGAGAAGTTGCAAGGACCTCGTCATGACCTCTAGCGCCCCGGAGGCAGCCTCCGCATCCATCCGGTCGCCCACGGCCTTGACGAAAATGTCACTGTCGATCTCTACGTTAATCGTGCTCATGACAGTGACCACCCGGAAGCAGTGCAAAAGGTTCTCCGTGTGTTTGCGCCCGAGCGTGCGGCCGAGGCGCCGCAGCTCGGCCAGCGGGTCGTCCTGCTGCCGCTTCATCATTTGGTGCAGCTTAACTTCTTCAACCGCATCCATCACAGTGACGCGCTGCGCATCGCCAGCCACAGAAAGGGCCAAGAGCACCTTTGCCTCCTCAATGTCCCCGGTCACTGTGTCGATAAGTGGGATGAAGACCTGCATATTGCTGTCATAGCCATCGATGGAGACTTCGCCGACCACGAACGAGAGCGAAGTCGACAAGGGAAGACCTAAGAAGGTCTGAATATCAACGAGCGCGAGCGGCCACTGGCGAGACTCTTGCGCCGCTCTCATGGCTTTTCCCGCGAGGTCCCTGGCGAGCTGCGCGACGGTGCCTAGAACCACCGGGACACGCCGAGCCTCGGAGCCGACCGTCCCGATGGTACAGATCCCGGTTGCCAGCCCGAGCGTCGCGCGGCTTCCACTGATCCGAAAGTACTCGCTGGCTCGCTGAATCAGTGCGATGGCATCACGCTCAGGTCCAGATGTTGTCATTCCCATGAGGATGTCAAGGTGGAAGCTGTCGGGCTCATCCATGTACGCGCGAGCGAGCTCACCGTTGTGCGCAAAGATGGCGGTCTCCAAATGATATATGGAACGTTGCAGGAGGATTTGGGCCGCGTCAGGGCCATCGTGGCACTTCACGTGCACGTGTAGGACGCTTCCTGGCCGCCTGCGCATTTGGAAGGGCACCGACCCATGCACCAAGTCTTCCATGGTTCGAGCCGACACAAAGCGACTCATGGCAGCGGTCTCTTTTGGGCAGGCCTGAAATTCCTTGGCACCGAGTGAAGGCGCGCGCACAGGCGCTGCGTCGAGATCCTTGTCTGCCTTGAATAGGTTCTGCCTACTCGACTGGCGGCCACTATCTCCTGGGCGATGGAGCTGGCTTCTGCTATTACTGCCGCTGTGCGTCCATTGCAGGATGCTGCTGCCATGGCCCGACCCCAGTTGCAGGCCTCCTTGGCTGCTCGATGCACTCCCGTACAGGCCGCCGGTCTTTGGAGCTCGCAAGCCGGAGAGCGTGGTCGCTGCCTGCGGAGGCTCCGTCATCCGCCACAACTCTTCTGCTTCACGCCGTCCCAACTGCACCCGTGCATAATCATCATTGAGGGACCGAAAGAGCCTGGCTGCGGTGAAGGAGGCGTCGAGAATGAGGTCTTCTGCGCGAGCGAGAGCGAGATGTGCTTGGGCCGTCTGCCAGGCGCCTCCGACTGTAACAGGGAAACTCCGTGCAAGACGGCCCCCGACGATGAGAACGTCAAGGCTACCGTAGGAAGCCCCAAAGGCGGGCTGCACATGAGCTTGGAAGTTGATCCCCTCCCCCGCTTCGAAAGTCCTGATGAGACGGGTGAGGTCGATCACCAGCCGAATCGCGCGGCGCTCACAATCTTCGAAATTTGGGTCGTGCACACGGGTCGCCACAGTGCCTGCGCGCTGAACTGCGAGTTCTGGAGCAGTCGTCGTGAGGAAGACTTCATCGCCTCGAACATCGAAAAGATCGCAGTCATAGCGCTCGACGCAAGCGAGCACAGCGTCCCAGAAGCGTTCAGCAACCTGCATTGCCAAACTAGACTGAAAGTCGGATGTTCGCGATGGAGTGCTGTGCGCGCCGCTGGTTGATGCCGAGCGCGATCTCACGGGCAGGCCCTGGGCGTCTTGGGCGGCAATGCTGTCTAGGAGCGCCGAAAACCCTCGCAAGGACATCACGATTGCGGCGCCCCTACGCCGTGTGTACGCGCCTACCTGCACACTGGTACATGACAAATGCACCGCGCGAGAGACGTCTGTCGGGATGAGGCGCTGCAGGTGGGAGTGCAGCTCGTTCAGTTGCGTGCCGCCAGGCTCCATCGCCTGCAGCTCGTCTTGGATTCTCGCCACGAGGTCGAGACTTCGCCTTGTCGCAAGCCGCCGCGCGCGTTCCTGCCACCAGCGCTGTAGACTGATCGCCGCGGAAACTTTCTGGATCGAGAACGCGCCGGAGCTTCTTCTTCTCGAGGCCCGAGCAATGCCTGATCGAGTCGAGGACCCGGTTCGTGGCAGGAGAAGGCCGGAGGACCCGGTTCGTGGCAGGAGAAGTCCGGAGGACCCGGTCGAGGGAAGGACTGCGCCGCTCTCGTGGTGATTGCTCCCAGGGGAATGCCGAGATGCGGTTTGAGCTGCGCGCTGCGGCCGGAAACAGATTTTTTGTGCCCATGGCTGTGCAGACTGCGCGACCGGAACCTGTACGGCCTGCCCGATCCAGTCCGCGCCCGCATGCGACAGCCAGCTGCTCTCATCCAGCGTGACCCGCATCACGTCGCGCTCGAGCTGGGCGCCGCCTCGTTACCGCCCTCCAGCTGCTGTCTGCAACACATTCGTGTTCTGCAACCAACCCATGCGCTGTTCAGCGAGTTCGTCAGGGCCTCCCAGCGCCTGCCATAATGCCAGCATACCACGGCGACGAGCGAACGGATAAGTCTCGTGCAGATGCGCATAAGTAGAAGCGAAAACTATTTGCGCTGTTCATCAAGTCTGTCAGGGCCTCCCAGCGCCTGCCCATTGCACGCCTACCAAAGCGACGAGCGAACGGATAACTCTCGTGCAGATGCGCAGACTACTCGATGTCCTGGCGAGCGCGTCAGCACCGTGCCACACGCTTCAAGCGAGGCAAACTCCCGAGGCAAGCCAATATTCGTCCGTGTGATGGACTCTGTGCAGCTGAAGCTCATACAGAGTGCAAATGCAAACAGCAAGAGTCCAGTGATCGTAAGACTAGTGAGCGCGCAACGCAGCAATGCAAACAGCAAGAGTCCAGTGACCGCAAGACTAGTGAGCGCCGCACGCAACGCAGCAGCGACGGTTTCCTGCCATGCATGCTTGCAGCTAGAGGCGTGCCGCACGTAACCGACAACTAGCACTGGCAAGCCCGGGCCAGCACTGTCAGGGGCTCGGCCGAAAAACTCAACTGACTTCAATCATTGCGCCGCGAGCCGGAGCCAGACGCAGAGCAACGTCTCGAAACAGCGCCACGTGCGTGCGCGACCAGAGGTAGAGATAGGTAGAGATGCATTCTCGTGGCGCCGTCGTCATGGCGAGGGCGGCAAGAATAAAATAATGCAGAGGGCCGCACAGCAGACCGCTCAACTGAGACCTTGATGCGGCGGGCCATTGGAGTGCCTCACTCACAGTCAAGCACAAGGGTCTTCTTTCCTTCTTTTCGGCGTGGCGAAGAAGGGAAACAGCGGTGTGCTGTCACGCATGAACTGAGATGAAAACAACGTGAACTGTTATCCTCAGGTGGCCAGACCGCGCGGGAGCGGCGGTCGACGGGAGAATAAGATGGAAAGGGAGGCATAGCTAGCGGCGCAGGGCGCGCTGCGAGCGCAGCGCACGCAATGCGAGCCGTCGCGAGCGGGTAGTGGCGGCCGGGGCTGCGGCGGAAGCGGCTTGCTGGCCGCAGCCCGCGGCGACGCGCAGGCTCTGCGAGCAGTCGGCAATTAGATGTCATCGAAGGTGAAGGCTGCGTGAAGCGTGCGACCAAGAGGGCCGAGAGAGAGTTAGTTGATCCGTCTCGGAGCGGCGAGTGTTCCTCGGAGAGTGAAGTGCCCGGTCCCGGTCCTGGGGCAGGAGGGCGAAACGTACCGCAGTCGTCCTCCTCGTCGTCCTCCTCGTTCACGGCACCCTCGTTAATCTTGGCCGTGTCGGGGATCTCCTTGTATGCCTTGAGACTCCGCGCCTCCTCGGGGCTGTACTTGAGGATGACGTCGCACTTGTCGTCCTGGAACGAGCGCAGGCCCACCAGGATGATGTCACCGGCGGCCACCCAGACCTTCTTGCGCATCTTGCCGCGAATGTGGGCCAGACGCTTGTTGCCGTCGAAGCACTGCGCCTCCAGGCGGCCGTTGCCCAGCATGCGCAGCACCTGCGCGTACTCCTGGCCGTCCTCCTTGAAGACCAGCTCGCGCTTCTCCTCGCCCTCGTTCTTGCCCCTGCGGCGGTTCTTGCCGCCCTTGCCCTTATTCTTCGGCATCTTGCCTGCTGCTGCTCTGCGCTCCCCTCCGCGTCGTTAGTGTGCTTGTTCGCCCTCGCCTGCACCTCGTGCCCCCTGGCCTCCGCCATCCGCCGTCCCCGCGAGCGAGGCCGCGGCGCGCGGGCGGCCGCGCGCGGGCGGCCGCGCGCGGGGCCGGCCGCAGGCTGGCCGCCCAGCCGCCCGCGCCGGGCGGCGCGGGCGCGCGCCGGGCGGCGCGAGCGGCCAGGGCCGCGCACGTCGCGCATCATCCTGGTGCTCGCCATGGTCATGGTCATGACGCGGCCGTCCGCCTCATCATCCCGGCGGCGGGCGCGGGCCGCGGCGCGGCGCGGGCGGCGCGGGCGGCGCGGCGGCGCGGGCGGCGCCGGCCGCGCGCCGCCGCCGCCGCGCGGGCGCACGTACCTGAGTCTCCGACCGGAGCGGCGTAGTCGTTCTAATAAGCGGTGGTTGGCGCCCTGGCTGCCTCCTCACGCCGCCTCGCCAGCCCTCATCCGCGCCTGCTGCGCGCCCTTGATCCCCCTTCGGCTGCTGTGAGGGCGCCCACTGGGCCGCGCAGGGGGGCGGATCGCGCCGCGCCGCCAGTGGGGAACGGGTGGCGGCGGCGGCGCGCCCCTCTGGCGGCCTGGGAGGGGGAACTCCCGCGGAACTGCGCCGCAGGGGGGCGGGCTGCCAGTGGGCGCAGGGGGGCCAGAGGGGCGCACGGCAACGTGCGGCTCTGGCGCAAGGCATCATCGAGTCAGGGCGGGATAGATGTGCAGTGAGGCTTCGGTCGTTGGCACTCGTCGTCTAGCCTAAAGAAGAAGAGGAAGTATCTTACGTTGTCAGGACTCGGATCCCAGCCTCCTTCTGAGCAACGTCTGGCTGCTCGCAGAAGCGTCAGCCTTCCTCGCGCTGCTCTCCGCCTGGCTGCAGCCTGTGCCATGGCTCACTGCACGACTCGACCAGTTCTTTGTTAACTTAGGCCTAGCTGATGATGTTCCGGGCGCCGCCATGGACGCCACGCTCGGAGCTGACTGCGAGGGTGGTTCTGGCAAGAACGTCGACGTGCACGGCTGCCTGCGGTTGGCTGGGCGCTGGTGACGTTCTTGGCAAAGATCTTGGCCTGGCGCGTTTATTGCGGCCATTTTGGGGCGGCCCGGCGGCGGGACAAGACGTCATCATGATAACGAGCCAAGCTAGGCTCTCGGATCCTGCTCGCAGGCGAGAACGGGTGCTCGGCCGCTCCGAGGGCTCCGAGTCGGACGAGCGGCCACAGGCATGTCAGTGGACGCATTGGACGGAGTCAAGCGCGAGATCCGCGATCATCTCATGGCCGACGATGCCCGCACGGGCCATCGGCGCGTGCCACTGGCACATGGTGGGGAAAAATCAACGCGCCTCTTGCAGCCTGCAGCCAGAGAGGCTGCCTCACTGGCAGTCAGTCGGTGGCGAAATCAAGATCATGGTCAGCCTGAGCAATGCATCAAAGGATCACGGCGGGCGGTTGGCAGGGTCGCGAATGCGAGTGGCGTACGGGTTGACGGCGTCGAGCTTGGCCTGGGCGGCGTGGCGGCGGGCGTGCTCGGACTGGACCTGAGCGCGCTTGTCCTTGAAGAGATCAAAGTTCTTGGCCTTGGTCTTGTTGCGCGCGGACTCGAGCGAGGCGGCGGCGTCGGCGTCCTTCTGGCGGCGGAGAGCGGCCTGGCGCCGGCGGTAGGTGTCGCGCACGGAGAGGTCACGAGAACGGATTGCCTCGGCGGCGGCGGCCTCGAGCTGGGCGCGGCGCTGGTCGTCGCGCGCCTTGCGCTCCTTGCCCTTGATGAGCTCCTCGTACACCTTGGCCTCGACCTGATCCTTGGCGGCGCCGAGGAACAGGTTGCGCTTCTGCAGGCGGTCCTCTTCGTCCTGGAGGTGGCGGATCTCGGCCTCGCGCGCCGCACGCACGTCCGCGAGGCGGTCGACGAGCTTGAGCTTGGCCTCGTCGCGCAGCTCCTGCTCGAGCTGCTGGCGTTCGGCCTCGCGCTCGCGCTGCTGGCGGCGCGCGCGGCGGTTGGCGGCGGCGGCGGCCTCGCGCGCGCGGCGGATCTCCTGCAGGCGGCCCTGCATGGCCTTTTCCTTCTCCACCTTGCCAGAGATAATCTTGCGGCGCAGCAGGTCCTGCTCCTTGGCGTACTTGGCCTCGTTCATCGCGAGGCGCTCCTTGAGCTCAACTAGCGACATCTCGTCCAGCAGGCCGTGGCCGCCGCTCTCGGTTGGGTCAAATTGCTTGACGCGCACGGTGGGCACGCGCTCCAGCGCGCGGATGCGCCGGATGAGGTCGTTGCGGCGCTCCTGCTCCTCGGCCTGCTCGCGCCGCTTGCGTGCCTCGAGGCGCCGCTGCTCCTCGCGCGTCGCGCGCATCTGCTCGCGATTGCGGGCCGCCACCTTGTCGCGCTCGACGCGCGGAGCGTCACGCCGGCTCTGCGCCTCCTGCACCAGGCCGCGCTTCTCACGGACCACATCCTCGCTGTGTTCTTGCGCCAGCACCTGAATCGCACGGCTTTCCGCGTTTAGCTCCTGCGCCACGCGCCGGTTGTCCTCGATCTTGCGCTCCTGCGCCTCCTTGGCCTTCTCCTGCGAGAGCACACTGGCCAGCCGCCGCTCCTCCACCTGCCGCAGCCGCTGCTTCTCGTCCTCCTCGCGCTGCGCCGTCTGCCACGCATAGAACTCTGTCGAGTCGCGCAGGTCCTCTTCGTACGCGCGAAGCACCTGCGCCTCCAGCTCCTGCTTTTTCTTGTAGAGCGCGTCCTCGCGCAGAATAGCCGCTGTGTTCAGCTTCACGCTGCCCTCCTGCGACTCGAAGTCGGGCGCCGGCTTGGCCGTAAATCGCTTGTTGAGGATCTTCTGCAGCTCGCGCTCCTGGGCCTCCACGGCCTTGGTCAGCGTGTCCTTGGTCTCGCTCAGCTGGAAGCTCTCGTCCTTGGCGTACTTGAGCCGCGTCTCCTCCGAGGCGCGCGATCGCGCCGCCTCGCGCTCCGCCTCGATGTCCGCCAAGCTGCGCTCGTTCAGCGCCTTGGGCACCGGGTTTGCGCGCACGCTCTGCGGGATCTTCATGGGTACCGGCACACGCACCGGCCGCGCCGGCGTGATCTTGAACGGCTTCGGGACTGTCGGTGCCTTGCGCATGGCCTCCGGCAGCCCACTGTTGGCGGCCAACGCCGCAGCCGCCTCCCGAAGCTGTGCCTTGCCAAAGGCCGCCTCGCTCAGCTCATCGTTCAGCGCGCGCACCTGCACCTGTGCGCGCTCCACGCCTGCCATTAGGACGCCCTCCACGAAGCCCAGGTCCAGGTACTCGATCCACTTGTCCTTGACCCACCTCTCCAGCGTCGCCTTGTCGAAGACGTACGCTAGAAAGACGTGCATCTTCTCCGCAGCCTGCGCGCGCACCAGCCGCGCAAATGCTGCAAACCCCATCTCCTCCAGCCGGAAGAGCGCCAGGTACGCCAACACCATGTACTTGGTGTAATCCGCGCGCGACGTCGTCGCACCGTTGTTGAAGTAGAAGCTCGTAATCAGCGTCTTGAGCACCGACTTGTAGCGCACGCAGCCGTACAGCACCTGCTTCGCAAATTCCTTGTCTGACGCGCACAGGTCGCTGCGCTTCTCCAGCCTCGCCTCCGCATGCGAGTCCAGCGTCATCACCACCGGATCGAAGGTCTTGAGCATTTCCTCGCACAGGCTCACAAGCGCCCCTGCGCCCAGTGCCTGCGCCCGCTGCTGCTGCTGCTGCTGCTGCTGCTGCGCCTGCTCGTCCTCCGCCTCCAGCCCCAAGCCAGACCTCGTCGCCGTGCCGGCCGAGGACAGCTGGTCGCGCGAGATCGACGTTGCCCGGCTCTTGAACGAGGTCGCCATGCTCGCGCCGCCCGCCCCGCGAGCGCCGCCTTCCACGCGCGGGTCCGCCATCCTTGCCGCGCCGCCGCGCCCGAGCGCCTCCAAGAACTTCGAGTCCGCCTCGGCGCGCTCCGAGCCGCCGTCGCCGCCGCCGCCGCCGCGGCCACGCGCCGCTTAGCCGTTGCTCGCCGGGCACGCGCCGGCGGCGCTCTCCGCGGTTTCGCGCACGCTCGTGCGAGTCTCGTATCTACTCGCAACTCATCCAAGTAGCAGGGCAAGACGTGCGGTGGACCAAATATCGACGCGGTGATACATCCCCACGACCGCCGCGCGCCAAAAGGACGGTGTGCGCCGCAATGTTCACTGGCGCCGCCGACGATGATTGCGAGCGCTTGCGAGCTGCTGCGATCTCTGGCCTGTCTGGGAAGCGAACTGACTGTGAGGCGAGGTGAGAGGGTCCAAGCCAGCGGCGCTGGCAGACGTTGGTGGCAAGACTAGCTGCCGCCGCGCCTTGTGCTGCTGCGGCTCGTGAAGAAGGGCCGCCGCGAGAGGATGCTGCGGCAGCGCGAGACGCTGCAGGCCGCCTCGCTCGGGAGACTCGGCTTCGCGCCGGCGAGCCCGCGCAAGGGCGGCAGACGCGGCAGCGATGACATCGAAGCGAAGCTCGAGCTGCTCAGAGAAAAGGTCAGGGGCAAGCTGCAAAGCGAACTCAAGGAGGTCGAGGACGAGGACAGCGAGCGGCAGAAGCGCAGGCGCAGCTTCTCGCTTCGAGGGCTGTTGCCTGGCGGCGCCAAGAGCGATGCCGTCGACAAGCCAGAGGAGGCCGCGCTGCGCCGCATCGCAAGCCGCTTCGAGTACTATGCGGACGCCAGGCCGTACCTGGACAAGGTGGCGGTGCGCCGCATGCTCAAAGACGTCCTTGGCAAGACGCCGGCTCGGCTCGCGCAAGCCGCTATGGACGCCCTCGACACCGATCGCAATGGCAAGGTGCGCTTCGACGAGTTCGTAAGCTTCGTGGCGCTCAGCCCAGACGCCCTGGCCACACTTGCACTGAGGCTTCGTCGCAAGCTGCGCAACGGCGCGCAGACCGGTCTCTACCACCTATTCGGGCTCGTCGCGGACACCCAGTCAAGCCGTGTCGCGGCTGACCGCGTCCTCGCCCTCATCGACCGCAAGCTGGACGTGCAGCTTACCCCGAGCGAGGCCGCCTGGATCGCCAGCCGCATCGGCCCCACGGTGCGCGAGTTCAAGCGCTTCCTCAAGGACGACGTCAAGGCGCTTCACCGGGCGTGGTCCATCGATCGCGAATGGCTAACCGACGTAGCCGTCTCTTTCGGGCTCAAAGACGCCGAGGCTCTTCAGGAGGACGGATATACGGAAGTTCCCGTCATGCGCGCCCCGCGAGTGAGCGCCAAGGCGATCCTGCCCGTCTTTTGGGTGAAACGCGCCAAACTGCAGTCGATCCATGACCTCGACGAGGACAACAACGAGGACCGAAAAGACTCGGATACAAGTGCCAGTGACGAGGACAGTGACGAGGACGAGGACGAGGACAGCGAGGACGAGGAGGAGGTCGAGGAAAAGGAGGAGGGCGAAGCGCGCGACGCTGCGGAGCGGCCACGCCGAGGACGGCGAGCCAAAGGGCAACGGGGCAAGCAGGGCAGCCTGTTCCGCCGTGACGAGACCGGGGCTGCCCCGATCACCCACATGGAGGTGGCGCAGGGGAAGCTCGATGCAGGTCTCGTCGCGGACGGATATGCGTGCGTGGAGACGCCTCTGGACCGCCGGCGCGTGCGCCTGGCCAAGGCGCCCTTTTTGTGGATCAAGCGCGAGGGCCTGCGCTTTGACGCCGGCGCAGACCCGGACGCCATCCTGGATCTCGCTGTGACCGTGGGTAGCGCCGCTCAGCTCACGTGCTCCGTCTGGGCGCCGCCGGGGCGTGGCTTCAAGCGGCTGCCCTTCAACTTCGGCCATCCCGGCCGAGCGCTGGCCGCCCTTTCTGAGGGCCTCGACGACCTGCTCACTGGCACGAAGGGCGGCTCCAACAGCAGCCACCCGGATGTCTTCCTCTGGTATCGCAAGGCAGACGCCACGTACGCGCGCGAGTGCATCGCGGAGGCACGAGGGGCCTCCGACTGGGGCGGCTCTGGCATCACCCACCACCATGCTCAGCGGCGCGAAGCACCGAATGAGCAGGCCCTGCAGGCGCGGCTGCGTGAGCGTGTCCGCGCGCAAGTGGCCGCCCTGCGTGCTAAGGCTGGTGCCAGCTTCGACCCAGCAGACATCTTGGAGCAGGTGGCGCCCGGGAAAGACCGACTCCGCAAGCGTGACTTTGTTCAAGGCCTGAGCCGGCTCGGCATCCAGCTCCCCGCGAGCGAGCTCGCCGCCGTCTTCGACAGGCTGGACGTCCTCGGCTCCAGCAGCGTCCTGCGCGAAGACGTCATTGACTTCTTCGAGCTCTCCGACAAGGAGCTCGAGTCCGTCTTGGTGCAGATTCACGCCTTCTTGCGCAGGACCAAGCGTCAAGGCGAGACGCTGCTGCGCATCTTCCAGAGCATCGACGCCAGCGGCAACGGCAAGCTCTCAGCGCGCGAGCTGCACAGGCTCCTGCGCAAGATGGGCATTCTGGCATCCGTGGCCGAGGCGCAGCGCCTCGTAGATCGTCTCGACCTCAATGAGACCGGCTACGTGGAGATGGACGAGTTCGCCGACTTCGTGCAGCGTGCCGGGGTTCTGCGCGCCGTCGGCGCTCGCGCTGGGATTCTGTCGGCCGGTATCAAGGATGCCGCGAGGACGCTACACAGGGTCGCCACGGAGCGCGCGCAGCTGGGGCGCGGCTCCGGCAAGCTCTCCCACTCGCTCGACACGCTCTTTGCATGGACCTTCGTGCTCGGCAAGGAGGGCGACCACGATGGGGACAGGACCACGCCGCGTCGCCGTTTGCTCAAGGCAGACCGCCTGCGTCAGCTGCTCCGCAAGTACGAGGCCCGCCTCCGCCGCGACGAAGCCGAAACGCTGCTCCGCGCGCTGGAGCCGGCCTTTGCGAAGCTCGGGGGCCTCTCCTACGAGAGTTTCGATCGCTTCGTGCGGCACCTCGAGCCTTCGGACGCTCTGGACGTTGACGCGAGCGGCGATGTGGACGAGGACGCCGAGGACCTCGGGTCCCGAGACGACCACCAAGACGGCGGCTGCCACACGCGACCGCGGCGGCGCGATTTCGCCCGCTCCCTGGCCAACCTACGCTCGGATCTTAGCGCAATGACGCTACAGTACGGTGGCGACACCGAAGCGCTGTACCGCAAGCTCTTCGGAGTGTCGCGTGGCAAGGTGACGCGCGAGGACTTCTTCGCCGGCCTGGAGCGCGCCGGCGCTCTGGTGCACTTCCGCGCGCCCGACGACCGCGACCGCCTCATTGCGGTTCTGGACCGGGATCGGGACGGCAGGCTGTCGGCGCGCGACTTTGAGCGCTTCTTGCTGCACCACGGCGCTGGTGCGCTGGAGAACGCCTCCGACCCAGATTCTCGAAGCGACGAGGAGAGCACCGAGGGCTCGGTCGAGGACGGCACCAGTGATGGCGACGAAGAAGCCCAGGAGAAGGACGATGCAAGCAGCCGCGACGGCAGCGATGCGGAGGACCTCACGCCGGAGCGGACGTGGTGGCTGAGCTCGCCTCGCATGAAGACAGAGGCCAATCAACAACACCGCGACGGCAAGGCAGGCAAGAAGTCCAGGAGGGCGCGGTCCGAGGAGAGTCTCGAGGAGCAACGCTTTGCCAGTGCGCTGTTTGCAAACGACACGCGGCGGAGCTGGCTGCTCCACCTGAACGAGATCCATGCGCTGGATAGCGGCGGGGCGTCGCGCGCTGCACCGCGAAAAGCTGCGGACGGCGTGGCGCTGGACTTTGGCCTTCTCCAGGCCGCCGTGGAGGCGGCGGCGCGCGAGCACGGCGGCCCGCTGCGGCTGCGGCGACGCTTCCGCAAGCTCGACGAGAAACGCACAGGGCGCGTGCCGAAGCGCGCCTTCCGCAAGGTGCTGGAGGCCCTCGGCGTGGAGATACCGGCGTCGGAACACAAGGCGCTGCAGGCGCTCTTGATCGGCGAGGCCAAGACCGTGGACTATGAGCTGTTTTGCGAGGTGGTCAAACAGTCCAGCGAGCTCAAGGGCATTGGCGTCGACAGGGTGCATGCGCGCCTGGGCCGTCTCTTCGCGGAGAGCGGTACGAGCGTGAGACGCGCCATGGAGAGCTTCGACCGCCGCGGGGAGGGCGTTCTCACGCTCCAGGATTTTCAGCACGCCCTACAGCTGTGCGGCGTCAAGATCTCAAAGTTTGACTGGAGCGTACTGCGACCGCAGCTGGACCGCGAAGGCGCCGTGGACTACCTTGCGTTCTGCGAGCTGGTTGAGTCCGCAGATCGGGCGCATCCGCTAGGTCGAGGCGAGGGCAGACGCGAGGACGAGACGCGCCTTTTCAGGACGCTTGCGACGCACCGGCGCGCGGTGGCAACCATCGTGGGCGACAAGGGCGACCTGCAGGAGTGCTTCGAGGACTTTGACGAGGATGGTCTTGGGTGGATCCCTGCGCAAGACGCTGCGCAGGCCCTTGAGGAGCTCCTTCGCAGGCTAGAGCTCGCCGACCTCGTGCCGCGCGAGGTGGTGCGCAGCGTGGTCGCCCGCTTTGCGGGCGACGGCCGCTTCGACTATCTCGCGTTCTGCGAGGCGTACGAGAACTCCGCCGTGCACGTGGCCGATGGCGAGCTGGTGCTGCGGCGGGTGGGCAGCGCCATTCGCGACTCGTGTGCAATGTCCGGGCTGTCGCTGCGCCAGCTACTTGCGAACCACGACCCAGATGGCACCGGCAAGGTTTCGCGCCATGCGTTCCGGCGGTGCCTGCGGCACGAGCTGAGCGTGCGCGTGTCGGACCGCGAGTTGGCCTATCTCATGGAGCTGGGCGAGACGCAAGGCGACGGCCTTGTGGACTACCAGCACCTGGTCAACCGTCTCACCACAGACCTGGACCTGGCGCAGCGCAGCCTGGCCCTGCAGCGCCAGCCTGCGCTCCGAGAGAGCCTCGTGCGAGCTCTCGAGTCGCGGTGGCGGCAGGACGCGCACTTTGATTTGCGCGCGTGTTTTCGCAGCTACGCAGGCGGACGCGAGGTGGCCACGACTGCGCAGCTTCAGGAGATGCTCGGAAGCCTCGGCGTGCACGCGCCAGCGGACGACCTGGCCGCGCTTGCTCCCTCCGGCGTCATCTTGCTGTCCACCCTGGCTGGTTTTCTCAGCGTAGATGAGCAGGACTGGGACGCCATCGCGGTCCGCTGCGATCGCCGTCTGAGCGAGTTGGAGCGCAGCGGCGTGTTCTTCGCTCGCGAATGCGGCCTGGAGCGGCCTCCAGAGCGCACGGCGCCCGCCATCTCGCGTGCTTCCTTTGAGGCGGTGTGTCGTCGCGTGGGGATGCCGGTCAGTCGCGCCCAGCTCGATCTCGTGGTCCGCCGCTTTACCGAAGCTTCTTGCGGTGTGGCTTCCTGCGTGGCGTACCGTGCCTTTGAAGACTTTGTCCGCGCCAGGGCGCGCCGTATCTCCCTCTTGCCCGCGCCAGGTGCCGACGCTTCGTTCCCCTTTCTTAGCTCCACCAGCTTCACCAGCTACCACTAAGCAGTACTGGTTAAAATTGAGAAATGAGTGGTAACCTTTGCCATGGGGTAACTTATGAAGAAGCCCGGAGGCTTCCCTTTTGGTTCGCTGAGTGAGATGACCAACACGCTTCCTCAATCTGTTTGCCTGCGCGAGCGAGAGCTTCAAGTTGGGCCCGCCTTGGCAGCGAGCCCACATTACCAAGAATGTTAGAATGACAGTGCGCGCCCGGCCTTGCCCAGGCGCGCCCGCCGGCAGGCGGACTTTCGCGGGGCGGTTTCTGACGGCGAGGCGGTGGCGCACAGGCGAGCAGCCGGTCGCCCGCCTGCCTGCCTGCCGGGACAAGCAGGAGCAGGCGAGCAACCAGGAGAGCAGCAGGTGCAGGCCCGCGCTGACTCACAGGTGGTCGAGTTGTCCTTGGGCAGACTGGGGCACGGCGATTGACGCAACGCCGCCCAACGCCACGCAACGCAACTCAACGCCACGCAACGCCACCTCTTGGAGCTCCGGAGACCGAGCAAAAGCGAGGCAGGCGCCAGCCGGCGCGACTCGGAGGCGAGCCAACGCGGGGCGAGGCGGGGCGAGGCGAGGCGAGCCCGGCGCAGAGCGAGCCGCCGCTGGCGAGAGCGAGCGGGCGGCCGAAGCGCGGCGGCCGAAGCGCTGCGACGCGCAGAGGGAGGGCGACACGCTCGCGCTGCAGCTGCTGCCGCAGACAGGTGCAGCGCAAGCTCGGCTCGAGGGCTTGCTCCCGCGCTAGCGCCACGGCGCTGGAGGCCTGTAGCGACGCTGCCAGGCAGACAATCATCGTGAGGAGAAGACCGTGGGGACGTGGCGTCGTGACGCCGCGCACGGCGGCCGGACGTGTAGAGCTAGAGCTGGAGCGCGCAGCGCGCGCCCGGGAAGAGGAGGAGAAGGGGGAGGAGGAGGAGGAGGAGGCGGCGGCGGAGGAGGAGGAGGAGGAGGAGAGCAAAAGACCGTAGAGGGCGCTCACCCGCGTGCTGGCCGAGCTCAAGCTGCCTGGAGGCTCGCCGTCGAGGCATGCAGGGCCGGCCGCGGGCCTCGCTCCCGCCGCCCCCGCTGCCGCAGCCGCAGCATCGCGGGGGCGCCGCCGCCGCCGGCAGCAGCAGCAGCAACAGCAGCAGCAGCAGCAGCAGCAGCAGTCTTAGCACGGCTCGCAAAAACGTACCGCCACGACCACCGTCCAAGCCAGTGCCGGCGCCGCTAACAAAGCCTGCGCTCCCGCGAAGACCAAGCGAGGTGACGAACGAGAATGCGACCCCAACCAATATCGCATGCAGCACGCCGCCACCAGTGCCGCCGCAGCGGCCGCGGTCCAATGCTGCCCAGACATCGAAGCGCGAGATGAGCTCGTCTTCCCCAACCCCACCACCGCGGCCCGCGGTTGACGACCTGAGCTGGAGCTCCTCTAATTTGGAGACGAGCCCAGCCTCGGCCGCGAGCACGCCGACGCATCAGCAACAGCCTGTTCGGCGCCGCCGCGGAGTACTTCCTCCGCCGCCGCTGTCGTCACCCAAGCCAAGTCGAAGCTCGGCTGCCAAGGCGGGCGGCGGCAGCAATCGGAGCATCAGCAGCACCACAAGCAATGTGAGCGCCGGCATGCGCAGCCCTCTTGCGGCGTTGTCACCAAGCCCGACTTCCTTGTACTCACGGTCGGCAGCGGCGACGCCAACAAACGCCTCATTGTCCGAGTCCACCGGGCGTGCGCCGGCTCCGCCTCTGCGGCGACCGCACGGCCAGGAAGAGCGGAAGTCCACGCTGCCGCCGCCGCCGCTCTCGCAGCAGACGCCGCAAAGGTCTCCGCACCTGCACGCTTCGTCCTCGCCGATGATGCAGTCCCAGCAGCATCAGCATCAGCATCAGCATCATCATCATCAGCAGCAGCAGCATCAGCGCAACCTGTCGAGTGGGACTGCGCCTCTCTTTGTGGAGGCGTCGGCGGCCGCGTCGGACCGCTTGATGCCGCCTCTAACGCTGTCGCCGCAGGGTCAGGACCAATGCAGCACGAGCAGCTTCTCGTCGGCGTCAATGTCGTCATCCACGTCGTTGGACAGTCAGCGCTCGACGCAGCGGCTGACGAACATCGGGGAGGCTGTGATGGCGGCCGCTGACGCGGCCTTGAACGGGTCACAGCTATCGACCTCGACGTCAGCGGCGCTGGCCGCGGCGTCAGCCGTCCAGGCCGAGAACGCAAGCCATGCCGGCAGTGGCGCGTCGTCGGCCCATAAAAAGACGCTGGTGCGTGCGCGCGCAGCGTACGCGTCCGGGCTGCCGGGCCACCTTGAGTTCGAAGAGGGCCAAATCATCGAGCTGCTGCAGCATGAGGAAGCGGAAGAGACTCTTTCGGCGGATGGTTTGGCTCTGTGGAAAGGCCGGGCCATCATCGAGGGCCGCGAGCGCGTGGGCGTCTTCCCATCAGTGCACGTGGCGCTCATGAAGAGCCGTCTCAATAGCCTGAGCAGCATGGACTTTCGCGCCGCGACAGGGCTCTCAAACAAGGAGCTGCGGCTGCAGAACAAGGACTGCATCTCGCCGGAGAATCTCAAGCTGGAGAAGTCATGCGACAAGCTCTTCCGTGCGCTCATGGAGCTGGTGGAGACGGAGATGCGGCACGTGTCAGATCTGGGCATCGTGCTGGAGGTCTTCATCATGCCCTTCCAGGAGACCTTTGGGCCGGTGCTCACGCGGCAAGTCTTTTCCGATTGGGTGCCCCTCTTGCGCGTGCACGAGCAAGTGCTGTGCAACCTCGCGTCGACCATGCCGTCCGTAGCGTCGCTGGCGAGCAAGTTTGAGAGCATCGAGAACGACCCCAAGGTGCAGCGTGCGTTGCGCGACGGCAAGGACACAGCACACGTGCAGAGGTCGCGCGTGAGCCTGACGCCACAGAGCCTGGCGGCTTTTGCGGCTGGCGTGAACCAGGCAGCGCAGCTGGGCGTGACCCCGCGCAACCGCAAGGATGGCGCGGGCACTGGCGGCGGCAGTGCGGACGCACAGCAGCAAGCGCTCCTGTCCAGCGCAGAGATCGCGCAGATCAAGTCCCGTCTGGCATTCCTGACGGAGCTGCAACGCGAGCACCTGTCTGACTTCCTGTTCTTGGACAACGCGCAAATCAAGAGCTGGCTCGCGACGCTGAGCGCCACAACAGTGGAGGTGTGTCGTGTCATGACGGAGATGAGCGACTGGCTGAAGCTGTGCATCCCGTGCGTGGTGAACCAACCGACGGCGATGAAGACGCTGCTGCGCAGCAAGGCGACCAACGGCGCGACCGTGCCGCCCAAGACCTTTATCCAGCTGCAGGCGCAGCAGGAGCGCGAGCGCCTCAAGAACCTGGACTTGGCGTCCTTCTTGATCAAGCCGATGCAGCGCATTACCAAGTATCCCTTGCTCATGCGCGAAATCCAAAAGTACAGCGAGGCGGACGCAGCCACCATGGCCGTCGCCGCGGACGCCATGGAGACCATGTCGCGCATCGCCGGTAACGTGAACAACATCATGAAGCAGCATCAGACCTTCGACCACTCCAAGAAGGTGCTCGAGGTGTGCTCGCAGCTGCGGCCGCGCGAGATCGTGGATCGTCTCGGTCTCGGAAGCGACTCGCGCTGCCGCCGCCTCTACCGCTTGGGCAAGGTCACCTTCCAAACACTGACCACCAACGTGAGCTCCTCGCAGCTCTCGCACGAGGGCGCGCCGCAGGTCCCGGCGGCGCAGCTCTCCAAGACCGAGGAGATCAGGACCGGGTCCTGCTACGCCATGCTCTTCACCTCGGTGCTCCTGCTCAGTCTAAAGGCTGCAAACAAGTGGAAGACGAAGACCCGCTTCCACATCGTCAAGGTGCTCGAGATCGCCAACATCGTCTCGGTCGAGAGCATGGACGGCTGCCTCGCCGTGCGCACCGCCTGCTCCGTGCTGCTCATCACGCCGCTCGAGGGCGAGGTGCTCGAGTGGCTTGTCGACATCCAGGAGTGCCGGCGCGTCGTGGCAGCCGACCGTGAGCGCCAGGACGTCGTCAAGGCCCAGCGCCAGCGCCGCCAGGACACCCTGCCGCGCCGCTCGCGCTCCGAAGACCTCACCAAGTCCGGCCGCCTCCCACTACTTGTCGCCAACTCTCCCGCGGCACGCCCTGCCGGCCACGAGCGACTGCTCTCAGACCAGGACAAGGCACATGTCATCTGTGAGCTCCGCGGACACGCGAAGTTCTCCTCCACCGCCGCGGTCTGACCTTACAAAGTACAATGCTCCCAGTACTCTTTTCTTGATCAAATCACTCCCCCTGTTTTTCTTTTTCGTTTTCTTTTTTCTTTTTTTTTTCATGGTGCCAATGGTAGGGTATCACGTAAGGCAGCTCTCACAAGCCAGCATCAAAGTCCATCGCCTTGAGCGCGCGCACCTGTTCCTGACTAAAGTAGGCCATGACCTTGACAGCGTACAGCGTCACCAGCACGTGGATGGTGTCGTTCTCCCAGCTCACCTTGACGAAAGTATCGCCGCCGTCCTCCACGTGGTTGCAGTCCCAGAGCATCTTGTTGTGCGCCGTGAATCCGGCGCCCACTTTCTGCCCAATCACCACGCTCACCGCGTACTTGCAGTTGCAGTTGTCCTGGCACTGCTTCAGCACGCTATCGCTGATGCTCTTCGACCACTTGTCCAGGTTCTTGCGCTCCATGTCCACGCATTTCTGCCCGTCGAAGGTGTCCTTGATGGCCTTGCGGATCGACTTGACCGCCAGCTCCGCGTCGAAGTCGTGCTCCAGCGCCTCCTCCGCCATCTCCTCGCGCCGCGCCCGAGTCGCGCCCAGCCAGGCCGACCTGCGTCGAGCCGCCGCGCGCCGCCGCCGCGCTGCCTCGGCGCTGCCTCGGCGCTGCGAGTGGGCTTGGGCGTGCTGTCTGCCTCTCTGTCAGCGAGCTCCGAGTCCGAGTCCGAGTCCGGGTCCGGGTCCGAGTTCGGGTCGAGCTCGCGCTCAACGGTCGCCTCGCCTTGCTTTGCCTCGTTACAGGTTGCTGGCTGGGACGCGCTGGGTGGGACGGGACGCGCTGGGACGCGCTGAGACGCGCGGCAGCGTCGCGGCGGGAGAGGAAGGCTTCACGGCGGGGGGCGCATCCTCGGCGCTGCAAAGCAAGGCAAGTCGTCGAGATCGTTGTCGATGTGATTGGGCTTGCTGCAGGCAGGCCAGCTAGCGCTAGCGGCAAGCTGGGTGGGTGGCCCAGCGCGAGCGTGGGGAGATCTCAGGGGCAGTAACCTTAGTTAGCTCTGGCAGCTCGCTAGCTGTCTAGCTTGCTTGCACCTTTCTTTGGCAAGCTCTGGCAGCTCGCTAGCTGTCTAGCTTGCTTGCACCTTTCTTTGGCAAGCTCTGGCAGCTCGCTAGCTGCCTAGCTTGCTTGCACCTTTCTTTGGCAAGCCCTTTCTGATTTAGGCAGTGGCCTGAATGGCCTGACCCGCCTCCAGCAGTCGCTTGGATGGAATCTCTCTAGCTTTTAGCTTGGTAGCGTACACGTTCAGGTGAAGTAAGCAAGACAGGGTGGGGTACAGAGCAAGAAGGCACATTTGCTTGCCAGGTCATGTCATGGCGCGAAAAGATTGTAGGGCAGAGCCTCGTCGCCGGCAGCATCAGGGTTGAAGAGACCCTCGTGGTCATCAGCGTCATGGTCATCCAGGGCAGGGTCTGAGTCAGGAAAGCCGCCCGCAGAAGCAGCTACGTTGGTGGCGGCAGAGGCGTTGGCGCCCGGATCGTTGTTGTCGTCGTCATCGTCGTGATCAACAATGGCCTCGCGAGCGAAACGGGTCAGCACTGCATCGCAGCTGGCGATCATGGCGTGAATGCGGGCCTGGCCGTCGGGCGAGGCGAGCGCGGCGAATTCATGGCTCACGCGCTGGCGCAGGTCGGCGAGCGAGGTGCCCGTCGGGTCCACTTGCGAGGCGACACGGTCCTTAAAGGCAGCCCAAAAGGCCTCCATGGGCTGTATATCGGTGTAGCGCGGCGGCGAGAAGAGCACGCGATGGCCCGCCGCCTCGGCGAGCTCGACGACGTGCGGCTTCACATGCGACACAAGCCAGCGGCGCAGCGCGACACGGAGTTGCGCGACGCTGCAAGTGGCGTCAAAGGGAGCGCCGCGAGCGGTAAGCTCGTTCTTGAGCTCGTCGCGGCTGAGGCGGCCGAGGTTGGGCAGCTTGGCGGCCTTGCCGCGGTGGTAGGGCTCGGGAGACATGACGATGAGCGAGGGCTCGTGCAGGTTCGGAAGGAGCTGCGTCTTGAACCACTGCGTGAAGTTGGCGCTGTTGAGTTGTTTGCGAAAATGACCCTTGTGCGCCTCCTTCGCGGGCGGCGCCAAGGACCAGGTGGCGTCCGGCACGAGGCCAGCCTTCTTGTCGGCGGCGCGAGGGCTGTCGCCTTGGATGGCGGCAAAGATGATGACGCGGCGGCCCGCGTGTGGCAGCTCGTAGGCGAGGTCCTGCTCGTCGTTCGCGTCCATACCGCAGTCCGGGTGCCGGCGGTAGTCCTCGTGCACGTAGGTCTCGTCGACGTAGACTTCGCGAAGGCGGTCCTGCGCTGGGAACGAGCGGTTGCGGAGTAGCGCCTGGACGTAGTCGTCCCGCTTGGCAACGATCTCGACGCTGTTGGCGAGGCGTACCGTTTGGCGGGTAGCGGAAAAGCCCTGGTCCAGGAGGAAGCGCTGCACGGCGCGCAGGGCGGCGCGGTAGTCCTTGGGCAGCGGCAGGCCGCTGGAATCTCTGGCAACACTGACGTCGCCGGTCTCCACGAGAAAGTCCGTGACGTTCTTGGCGCTGACGCGCTCGCGCGCGAGGTGGCGCTCGCGCACAAAGTCGCGCACCTTGACAAAGACCGCCCTCGTGCGCGGCACGCGCGAGTCCTTGCGCCTCCAGTTGCCGCGGCCTTGCGGCTCGAGGGCTTGGTCCACGGCGTCCTCGTCGCCGCCGCTTGCGCCGGCCTCGGACCACATTTGCACGAGCTTGCTGACCGTGGCTGTGGACAGCCCGAGGTTGCGCGCCGTCTTCTCCCTGGCGCGCACCGGGCTCTGCTTCGCTCCAGTTTGCTTGAAGGCCTCCAAGGCCTGCTCCGCGTAGTCGAAGTAGCTGTGCAGGGCCGCCAGCGCCAGCTCGCGGCCCAGCGTGCCCTTGCCGCGCAGGGCGCGCAGGCGCTCCTTTTGCGCGCGCACGGACTCGAGATTCGTCGTTAGCCGCCGCTTGCGCGCCCCTGCCGCGCCGGCCGCGGGGGATGAGGAGCCCGCGCCGCCGCTCGCGCCGCCCGCGCCGCCTGCTGCATCGCCGCGCGGCCGCTTGCCGCCCGTGCCCGCCTGCATTTCGCGCTGGTTGCAGTGGTTGATTGAGGGTTTGCTTGGTATCGTAGGCTCGGCTCGGCCCATGGACGACGGCAAGGTCACGGTCCTTACCTGCCTGCTGGTGAAGGTTCTGAAGGACCTGGAGAATTCGCGCGTTGTCGTGGTGCACATGAGGTTCGGCCGTAGAATTCGCGCGTTGTCGTGGTGCACATGAGGTTCGGCCGTCCGAGTCCTGCACGTAGCATCGATTTGACTTGACGTCTTCACCGCTCGTGGCATGGCACCCCTTTTCCTCAGCTCAGCTCAACTCAGCTCAGCTCAGCTCAGCTCAGCTCAGCTCAGCACATCCGGTAGAGGTACATCAAAATTTTTATCTACTCGCGCTACTACGGCGCTTCTCGTGCATGTGTACGTCATCAGGCCTGGGCCAGGACAGGCGCAACGTCGAGCTCCGCCATGGCGAGCGTGGGCTTGATGGGCGCGGGCTTGAGAGCCGGCTTGGTGTGGTCCTTGACCGCGGCAGGGACAGCCGACACGACAGCGTTGGCCTGGCCGTAGGGGATGTACTCGCCCTGGATCGAGGCGAGCACAAAGTAGACACCCGGCTCCGAGGGAGTGATGAGCTTGGAGTTGACGCGGATGATCTCGCCCGGGCCAAGATCGTGGCACTCGGAGACCTTGGTGACGTTGGAGGGAAGGCCGTAAAAGTCGAGCACGTGCGAGTGGAGCGAGATGCAGAAGTTGCGCACGGGGAATTGCAGCGGGTTGCGGACCGAGGCCTCCACGGGGAAGCCCGCGGCGCCTTGCGCGTCGTGCGCACCGGCGGTGACGGAGGTCGGAGCCTCGAGGAAGATGGCGGGCGACATGAGGTCGAGAACGGCCTTGTCGAAGTAGGTGTCACCGGAGTCGGCGGTGGCAACGGAGACGATCTTGATGAAGACATCGCCGAGGTCCTTCTGCAGATAGGCGCTGGCGTCGATGACGAAGGGCAGCGTGATGAGGTTGGCCTTGATAAGGACGTGCTGCGAGGACGAGTAGATGGTCTTGATGTCGCCGCCCGAGTAGGTCTCGAGGGTGGCGGTGAGGCTGAGTTGCACGATGTCGTCGTCCGGGAGGCCCTTGGTGGCGAGCTGGAGCTGGCCGGTGATAGAGGTGCCAACGACGATACCGAAGCTGTCGGGGCGGATCTTGAGGTTGTCGGCGGTATTGGCGAGCATGGGCGGGGCCGAGAAGGTGTTGACGTCGCCGGCCTGCGGCGCGGCGGCGCCGCGCAGCGAGGTGGAGGCCGGAAGCTGCACGAGGCGCAGCGCGGCGGGCAGCGGGTCGAGCTCGGGCGCGTAGGGGATGCGCGCGTCGGTGGTGGGGTCGATGAAGTCGTGGGTGATGTCGCGCATGCCAAAGGTGCCGTTGGGCAGGGCCTGGCTGGTCACGAGCAGCTTGAGGCCGCTGTAGTCATACTTGAGCTGCTTGTCGATGGTGCAGCCCTTGAGGCGGTCCTTCTTGGTGTGGTTCTTGAGGCAATGCACGAGGAAGGTGCGCGTGGTGGAGTGCACGGTGGAGATGACGTCGCCGACCTGGAAGTCGATCGTCTCGTCGAGGTCGTGAATGGCCTGGACGGGCGCCGGGCCGATCTTGCCAGGCGGCGTGCCGTCCATGCTCTGCCAGCCAGAGTACTCGGGGCGCTCGGGGCGCTTGAGCCAGACGTCATTCCAGCTGTGGTAGTTCCAGGCAACGCCATCCAGGTAGATGGTGCTGGTGCGGCCCTCCTCGATGGAGTAGTACTCGTCAATGACGTGGTGGTAGCGGTGGTGGGCGTCGTGGCGGTTGGAGGCGTCCATCCAGGCGCCAAAGGCAGTGAGCTGGCGCGTGCCAATGCCGACGCCGCGCAGCAGCGTGTTGAGGAGCGCCGCAAAGACCCAGCACTGACCGTACTTGGTGGGCTTGCCAGTCTCCTTCCAGCGCTGGAGAATGTCGACCGAAGAGGTCCAGAGCTCGGGCGCGTCGTGCTCCGTGAAGGGGAAGTCGCCCCAATTGCCCTCGAGCAGGGCGTCCGAGTCACCAAAGATGAAGCCGCCATCGATGCTCTTCTGCATGCCCTGGTGGCGCGAGATGACCTGCATGACCTTGATGGGATCGTTCGCGTTCGCGCGGTCCTTGTCAACGAGGAAAAACGCAGCATCCAGCACGACCTGCTTGGACTGACCGTAGTGCCAGATCATGATCTCCGTAGACTTGGCCGAGCCCTGGAAGAGGTTGGCGTACTCCTGCTGCACGAACTCGGAGCGCATGGTCTCGTTGGGCAGGTGCACCATCTCGTCCTCGGGCGCCCATGGATTGAAGAGCACGTAGACGGGCTGGCCGAGCGCAAAGGCCTTGGCATCGCCGCGCTCGCAGCCCTCGTGCTGCAGCACGACCGTGACGTTCTCATACTTGCCGACAGGCGCATCGGCCGGCACCTCGACGCGCATCACGTACACGTGCGTGCTGGCGTTGGGCTGCGCCACGAGCGAGGCCTGGAAGGCCGGGTTGTTGTAGCTCTCCTCGCGCTCGTTGCGGAAGACCACGCGCGCGTCGTCCAGATTCACCGCGCCGTCCGTAGCGACGGCCAGCTCGAAGGCGCCTGCGCGGCGCACTGCGAAGCCCGTCCCGTTGCCCTTCATCTCGAACCACTCCGTGTGCTGCGCCGCCAGCGTCGCGTTGTGGACGTCCACGCCCACCACGCCGGGCGCCGCCGTGCAGGCGGCCTTGGCGCCCTGCGCGAGCGCCGCCAGCGCCAGCACCTGGGCCAGCAGCACCTGGCTCATCTTCACCATCATCTTATCTTCGCCCCAGCCCCGACCGGACCAGAAGACCGAGCGAGGCGGCCTCCACGAAGCGTCTCTGCCGTCGGCCCTCGCCGCGCCTCGCCGCGCCGTGCGCGCCGCCGCCGTCCGCGAGCCGCCGCGCGCGTTTCTGCTCAGGATCGAGGCGATGGTCGCGGCGCCGTGGGTCGGCAAGGGGGCAGTCTGGGAGTATCTCCCGGGCGGCATCTGCGCGCTCAAGCAATGACAATGTATCAACTCCGCGCGACAGGACCATTGGCCATCGATGGCGAGCTCGCATCGCATCGCATCGCGCAAGCTCGCTCTAAAGTCGCGCCCACGCTGCCTCCGAGCCCGCCGCCGCACGAGGCGTGGTGATGGGCGCCGGCGACTGACTGCTCGGAGTCGGAGCCCGCAAGCCTTTCCGAGCTTCACGTCATGTCATGTCATGTCACTGTCAGCCGTCATTGTCAGTCACGATGATGGCTGGCGGCTAGCACGATGGTCGCATGATGGCTGGCTGCGGCGCTCGACTCCGACTCGTGCCGCGGCGCAGCGCAGGAGGAACGGCGAGACGGTCCCCGAGGCTGGCTGGCACAAAGCCCGGCTGGTTGCTGGTCGGCCAGGTCGGCAAGTCGCTGGCTGCGCCGCTGCGAAGCCGACAATCGTGACAGCCAGAGGCTGCCAGACCGCACGCGGGCACAAGTTCGAGGCGCACGGGAGAGGTCTTGACTTGCAGGGCAAACGCCCGCTGGAATCTAGACCGAGGCGTGAGAGCTCATTATGCAATGCAAGAGGGCAGCCACGGAACGCGAGGCGGCCAGCCACGCTGCCACGGCAGGTGGGCGGCGGGCAGGAAGGCAGGCAGGCAGGAAGGCAGGCATGCAGGCAGGCACTGCAAGCAATCAAGCAGGAAGGCTCTGTGACTGCCTGGTGTTTGCATGCCGGGTCTGTGGCTCGCTTTCTGCGGTGGAGTACAGGCACTGCAGGGCAAGGGGGTGCGGCACTGCGGCAGCCTGCGGCGCGCTGCTGCCGGCCAGCTGTGCGGAAAAGGCCCACGGGAACCACGCTTGTAGTCGCTTGCAAAACTACCCACGAAGATGCTCGTTGCTAAGCTTTTACTTGGAGGACGAGGAGCCGCCGAGGAGGCGCTGCGAGAGGCGCTGCGAGAGGCGACGCGGAAGGGAAGGACGGCGGGGCGGGGCGGAGGCGAGCTCGCGGAGCACGGCGGCACGCTCGGCACCAGACTCAAGGCCGAGCTCTTGGAGCGTGGCGTCGTCGAGCCCTGCGCAGGCCTCGAGCGTGGTGAAGCCACGGTTGTAGAAAGCGGCCACAGCGGCCCGGGAAAGCGAGAGCGTGTTGAGGAGCGAGTCTGCGAGCGGCGCCTCGCAGACAAAGGAGAGAAAGGCGACGGCGTCTTCGCGCTGGTGGATGCGCGCGACGGCGAGCGCGTCGTAGCCGTCCTGGTTGGTGAGCCGCGGATTGGCGCCCGCAACCCAGCATACCTTGAGAGCGATGAGGAGGAGGTTCAGGGCGATCTCCGGCTCGGCAGGTTCGGCCGCCGCCAACATGAGCGCGGTCCAGCCCTTGTCATTCTGCAGGTCAACATCGGCGCCGTGCTCGAGCAAAATGCTGGCGATGGCCGGCTGGCCGAAGCGACACGCCAACATGAGCGCCGTGCGGCCGAACGAGTTGAGCGTGTCGAGGGTCGCGCCGCGCTCCACAAGCAGACGAGCGGTGTCAACTTGACCCATGTAGCAGCACATCATGAGCGCCGTGGCGTCCTTGTTGGACTGCAAGTTCAGGTCGGCGCCGCGCTCCACGAGCAGACGCGCCGTGCCTGGCTGGCCGTACCGGCAGGACAGCATGAGCGCCGTCCAGTAGGTGTCGTCTTGCCAGTTCAAGTCGGCGCCCTTGTCCACGAGCCACTGCGCGATGGCTGGTTGTCCGCACCCGCACGCGAAGAGCAGCGGCGTGCGGTCATCGCTGGTGATGGGCTCGTCCAGCACCTCCGGATCCTCCTCCACCGTGCGCTGCACGAAGGCAAGGTCGCCGCGCTCGATCGCCTCCATGAGTGCCGCCATGCTCACGGCCACGGCCACCGCCAAGGCCAAGGCCAAGGCCAGGGCAAGGCACGCTTGCTCAGAGTCAGCGGCGTGGACGACGGCACGAACTTCGCTTGCGGTTTGCTATCGCTCCAGTCGGTTGGCTAGCTGACTGGCTCAAGGCGGAGGTGCGCACAGAGCGAGAAGAGCGAGCTTGGAGAGCGCCGCGATTGAGATTCTGTGTGCGTCGCGCCGCAACAAAGCGAGCTTCTTCGGCGCGGCGGCGGCGGCAAAGATGCAGCTGCAGCAGCTGCAGCAGGCCACCCGCCTGCGCGCCGCGGTCGCCGCCGCACCACGTCGCGTTGACGCCTTTTCTCAGACCGCCTGCAGTGGTTGACGGAGTAGTCTCGTCTCGCGAGCTCTCGGTCAGCGTGCTTGTCGCGGCCATGGAAAAGCTCCTTCGCGCCGCGGTGCGATGCCCCAGCTCGTGTAAATGCAATACCGCTTCACGCGCGCGCGTCTTCGCAGTCGTGTTGTGCTGCGTCGCGTCGGGCCGCGTCGCGTCGGGCCGCGTTGTGCAGCGTCCGCTTGGCCGCCGCAGGCCTGCGCGGGGAGCGAGCGAGGGCCAGAGCTGGCGAGCAAGCGAGCGGGGACGCGTCGAGGCGGCGAGGACTCGGAGTCCTCGCCGGCGACGCGCGACCAACCCTGCTACAAGCTCGCTCGAGAAGCTCGAGAAGCTCGTCACGGCAGCCTGAGCGAGCAGCAGCAAAACGGCAACGTGTTCGGACCATGGCGCTCACAACGCAGCTGGAACTGTGCGAGGGGTTGGCGTTGCTGCACATGCTGGAGGACCTCGAGGGCGGCAGGCGCTACTACTCAGTCGAGGAGCTCATGTATGGATGGCACTGGGAGCCGAGGCAGCAGACGACAAGGACGAGGACGACGAGAGCGGGGACATCGCGGCACACTGGGGTGAGCAGGCGGTGGCGGCTCTTTCGGCGCGCCAAGGTGATGCCGACGTAACGCGAACGGGCATGCAAATGTCAGCACCGATGATGTAAACTACTACCAGCAAACCCTGCAAGAAGACCCCGATGTACGAGTGCAGTCTTGGTCATGTCACAGGCTCGCTTGTCTCATCGTCGAAATCAATCTGGCAGATTCCAACGAAGCAGTCTTGATTGTTTCACAGTCTGTCAAATCAGTAAAGGGGCGGCGTGCGTCCACACGAAAGACGTCAGGCTCGTCGCCGTGCCGTGCCATGCTTGAGCCTTGGTCGCGATCCATAGTAGCTAAGAACAGGGGAGCGCTGCGGCATGTCGTCCCTCCCCGCTTGCAAGGCAAAGAGGTCGTGGCGGTTGCTTGCGCTCTTGTCCGAGAGAGTGAGAAAGAGCGCGCTCTTGTTTGTTGTTGTTGTTGTTGTTGGTGTTGTAGTTGTTGTCGTCGTGGTCATGGTCATAGTTGTTGTTGTTGTTGCGGGTTGTGTGAGTGTGCGGTCCTCGGTCCTTTTCATCAGTCGAACGTGAAGCGCACGGTTCGTTTGAGGCTGTCGCCGATGTAAATGTCGCACTCGTGCTCAGTGCTCTTCTCCGCGTCCGAGAGCGCGTGAGGGTCGCCCTTGGCGACGATGGTGACGCTGGTTCGCAGGCGATAGCGACGGCCAGGTCGCTCGACGTGGTCGCGCTTACCGGTCTGGCCGCCAGAGATGATGACGCCGCCCTCATGGGCACCCTGGTTGCTAAAATTAGCCCAAGGGCAGATGGCGCGCACGTGCTGCGTGATGAGGAAAGGGTCCTGCTTGGCCTGGTCAATGTTCTCCCGCAGCAGAGTAAAGCGCAGGTTGACGGCCGCCTTGCCCTTGGGCCTGCCGGCGCGCTTGGTAACAGTGACATTGAACTCGGGCTCCCAGGAAGTGCGCTTGGCCGAGTCGTAGTCAATCTGGACCTTGACAAAGTCGTCCCCGTAGTCGAGCGTTTTGAAGGTGAGGCCAGTATGGTGCGTGTACTGCTTGCCGAACTGCGCGACGAGGTAGGTGGACTTGGCCTGCTTGTCGATGGCGTGGTCGCTGAAGCCGCGGTTGCCGCCGTGCGCGTTGGAGCCCTGCTCGGCCTCGTACTGGTCGTCAAAGGCGGAGGGCGCCTTCCAGAAGGAGAACCAGTGGTTGGTGCCATAGGTCGGGTCCTTGAAGACGAGCGCAGAGGGCTCGCGGCGGTGGAAGGCGTCGGGCGTGCGCAGCACGTAGGTCTTGCCCGGGACGAGGTAAATGTACTGGTCAGGCGTGAGCCAGCCCATGCGGTGCGCCTGCGCGGGCAGCACACCAGCCGGGCCGGGCTCGTCGATGGGCGGGATGTACTTGGAGCCGCCCTGCACAGAGAGCACGTCACCGTACTCCTTGAGGAACTTCCAGGTGCCATCCTCGTTGCGGTAGTTGGCGCGCTTGGAGTGGCCGAGGCCGAGGTTGTGCAGGAACTCGTGCCAGGCGCATGGCAGGCTCGAGTTCTTGAGGACTAGGTAGGCGTTGCCCATGCCGTTGCCGCCGAAGGGATTGAGCACGTTGGCCGGCTTGAGCAATGCCGTGGCCAGATAAGCGCGCTCCTTGGCGGCGCCGGACTTGGCGTGCGCGTCGTCGTGGTGGTCGTCCTGCCGGTGCTCCTCGTCCGCGTCATCGCCGTCCTCCGTGTCCTGGCGGTGGAAGCGGTTCTTATCCTCGCTGCGCGGGCCGAGGATGGAGCCGAGGAAGAGGCCCTTGGACTTGCTGTGCTTGAGGCCATTCTGCGAGGAGCCCATGATGGCGCGCACGCGATCGCGCACCTTGTTCACCTCACCGGGCGTCATGCCATCGCCCTTGAGTGGCATGCCGACGTCGATGCGGTCCACGCCGATGCCGCGCTGCGGGCCGACATCAAAGGTGCCGTTGCTCCAGTGCTTGAGCTTGCTGTAGAAGAGCTTGGCCCAGTCCTCGTCGCTGAGCGGCGGGAACTGGTCCTCCGGGATGCCGTACAGCGGCTCGTCCTTGATGTTGGTGTACTCGGCGTGCACAAACTGCATCTTGACCTTGGGCAAGCGCGACTTCTGGAACGGGTTGCCCACCTCGCCCTCAGGGAAGCTCACCGCGCTGTCGTCCACGGCGAACTTGGCGAAGATCACCTCGCTGCCCTTGCTCAGCAGCAGCGGCTTGGACCTGTCGTCCTCCATCACCGTGTACGTCTTGCTGCCGTGCGCCACGGCCGCCAGCGCGGCGGCCACCGCCAGCGCGGCCCTCATGGCCATCTCCTCCCCTCTCCCCTGCGCGTTCGCAGCGCAGGCAGGCAAGGCAAGGCCGGCCGTGCGCGGCCCAGGCCCTCCCGCTCCCGCTAGACCCGCGCGCCGCTAGATGCCGCCGCGCTCGCTCGCTCGCTCGCCCGCTCGCTCGCCCGCCCGCCGCCAGGGCCCGCGCGCAGCGCCCGCGCCTGCGCCTGCGCCTGCTCCTGCGCCGCCGCCGCCGCCGCCGCCGCCGCCGCCGCCGCCGCGCGAGCGAGCGAAGTGGATTTGCTTGGGCGCTCGCGCGCGCGGAGCAGGCGCGAGAGACCTGCCAGGCCAGAGCAGGCTGGCCCGCGCCGCTCAGCACGACCGGCTCCGCTGGTGCTCGAGCGCAGACGCCAACTCCAGGGTCGCGCGGAGGGGCGCCTCCTGGCCGAGCCGAGCTCGAGCTAGCTCGAGTCAAAGTCGAAGCAAGTTTTGCTGGCGCTCGGAGCCTCGGACTCGGCCTAGGCTAGTCCAGGCGCGGGCCTGCGCTGCGCGGCGGTGCCGGGCGGGCGATCATGACGTGCGGCAGCCTGAGCAGCTCGCGGCGCAGAGCGCAGATTGCAAGCAACGACTCGTGTCCATCATGACCATCAGACCAAGGGCCTTTCGGTGATCAGAGGCCGGGGTGGCCGGAGCTCGGCGCCAGCGAGCGAGCGGCGCGCCTTCAGGTTAGTTTGGTTGGCGCGTGCAGCCTGGAAGGGCCAGGAAGGGAAGGCGGCGGCCTCGCATTCGCGCGGCTCGGAACCGGGAGCAGCCTGCCAGTGGCAGCCAGGCGGAGGCCGGCCCGCGGGCGCCGGGCGTGATGCGCATTTGCGCAACCTGCAGGGAAGCAAACACTGATACCAACAGAAGTCAGCGTTAGCGGCCGACTGGGGAACGACGCCGTTGAGACGTGATCAACTTGAAGTCTTGAATCATGCCATGGCAATCAGATCGTTTGGCTAAAAGTGGTGGTATCCGGGCCATGGCATGCGTGTTGGTCCTGGCTTCGGAGAGCATGCAGGCGCAGGTCCGGAGCAGAGAGCTTGCTTGTGCCGCGCCGCCGCGGGCTTGCCTTCGCCTAGAAGGAGTGCGCAACGCCGTCAACGGAGTGCGTACGGTCCGGGCGGGCTGCTGACAGCACTGCGTGGTATCGCCGGCATCATGATGGAGAGAGGGGGGGAAGAGGCGGCGGGGGTTGGGTGGGGGGGTTAAAAGACCACAGTGTCAAGCGCTACCATGAACGTAAAATTACTTCTGGCACACCGACCCACGTTGCACTCACAGTGTTGCAAGCGCAAGCTGAGAGCTACCGGCCCGGGGTTAAGTGTGCGAGGACTGCTACACTAACCGCCGTCGCCGAAAGTCCGAGTCGCTGCGAGTATAGCAGTTATGGCTGGCAGGCCCGCCCTCCGATCACAGGTGACCACACAACGGCCCTTGCTCCATCGAGTGCTGCCCGTTTGTTGTCTGATGCCACTGCTCGCTCTCCGCTCTCCGCGACAGTTAGTGATTGTCGCCCTCGTTGCTCTCTGCTTCGTGACGACGCTGCTGCGCTTGGCGCTCTTCCTCTTCTGCGGTGACGGCATCCTGTGCTTTGCGAAACACATCGCCCTCGCTACGGTACAGCTGCTGGCGCTTGGTGGAAAAGGTGCTGTCAGAGGCCGCTGCCGCGGAAGCGCTCGGCGTGGAGCTCTTGGCGCCCTGGGCAATGAGCCCGAGCTGCTCCTGCAGCTGCGTCATGTCGACGAAACTGGGCGGCGAGTCCTTGTCCGTCACGGTGCCGATGAGGTTGTGCTTCTCGGCGAGCTCTTCGTCGTAGACGAGGAATGGCGTGTCAGGCTGGTCGATCTTCATGCGCGCGTACATGATGCCGCGCTCTGCGTGGTGACGTGCGAGCTCGTCTTCGTTCCACGTGACGCGCGGGCCTTGGCTCTCCTCGCGTCCCCGGGACGGCTCGCCGGCAGCACCTTGCGTGCCGCCCGGCGCATCCTCGCCCTTTCCGCTCAGAATGAGGCGCTCTCGCAGCCCGACCGCAGCGCGCGCCAAGACCATGCTGTGCGGCACGCGCAGCGCTCCCTCCTCGTAGACGGCCAGCACATCCGTTTCGGCTGCGCCGGCCTTGTCCATGGCAAGCGCCTTGCGCACGTAGCCCTTTTCCCAAGCCGGCTTGAGCCGGATGGCCTCGTCCGCGTCGCGCATGGCCGCCTCAAACTCGTTCATGCGATAGTGTCTGGGCGCCGTCGTCAGCTCGGTCAGGGAGCCACGGGAAAACGCAAGGTACGAACTTACGCAAGCGACCTGTTCGAATACAGCCTCTCGTCTTGCGGCGTCTGCTCGAGCGCGCGCGTGTACATGGCCACCGCCTGCGCGAAGGCGCCCTCGCCTAGCGCGGCGTTGCCGGCCTCACGCAAGCTCGCCGCGTCGCCGGTCTCCCGCTGCTCCATCGTCCCGAGCGCGGCCCGACCCGGCTCGACTCGGTTCTGCGCAGCGCAGCGCCGTGCAGCGCAGCGCTGCGCTTGCCTTGCTCGAAGCGCCCCGTGCCGCCGCGCCGCCGGCGACCAGCGTCGCGGCGCGAGCGCGCTCTCGTTCACGTTCTGGCAGGCTTGGGGTTGAACTTGAACTTCCAGTACGAGCGCTCGAACGGCAACCAGGTCGCGAAGAGCGAGCACTGGAAAGACATGGCGCAGCATCAGACAAGCAACGGGTAGCATTCGATCAATGGGCAGCATCAGCATCGGACAAAGCGCTTGAACGGCAACCAGATCGCGAAGAGCGAGCACTGGAGAGACATCATGGCGCAGCATCAGAGACAAGCAACGGCAAGCATTCGATCAATGGGCAGCATCAGCATCAGACGCTGAAATACTTGTGCCAAGCAAACCTTGAATCAGACAAAGCGAACGAGCGGAAACCAGAGAGCGAGCACTGGAGAGACATGGAGCAGCATCAGAGACAAGCAACGGCAAGCATTCGATCAATGGGCAGCATCAGCATCAGACGCTGAAATACTTGTGCCAAACAAACCTTGAATCAGACAAAGCGAACGAGCGGAAACCAGAGAGCGAGCACTGGAAAGACATGGAGCAGCATCAGCATCATAATGGATCTCGGCATTAGCATCATACGGGATCTCGGGACAGCAAGCAGGACACGACTCGAACAAAGGGCAAGTTGCGTTCTTTTGTTGCGCGCCACATGCAAGGATGGAGAACACGGGCGCGCACGCCGGCGCAAAGTAAGTAAGTAGGACGTAGAATACTTGTCGTCCAGAGCCAGAGCTTTGCATGATGGACTCGACGGAGATCTATGTGCAGGGCAGCACGGCACACACGCACAGACAGACACACAGAGCGCAAGAAGGTATTTCTTACTTCTTGCGGTTGAGGTCGAGGTGGGCAGAGATGAGGTGGTTGGAGGAGAGAGCGGCGTTGAGGGAGAGCTCGCCGGCAAGGACGGTGGCGGCGATGATCTCGGAGAGACGGCGCGCGTTCTGGCCCGGGTTCTCGCGCGAGGCGCCAGCGACCTTGAGGACCTCGAGGGCCTGGCGCTGGGCGGGCAGCGTGGTGCCGCCGCCGACGGTGCCGCACTCGATGCTGGGCATGGTCACGGAGACGTGGAGGTCCTTGCCGCCGTTCGTGGGCTCGAGCAACGTCATGCAGTTGGAGGACTCGACGTTCTGGGCCGGATCCTGGCCGGTGGCGAGGAATATGGCCGTGACGACGTTGGCGGCGTGGGCGTTGTTGCCACCGATCGAGCCGGCGAGCGCAGAGCCGACGAGGTTCTTGGCGATGTTGAGCTTGGCGAGGTCCTCAACGGTGGTCTTGAGGACCTTCTGCACGATCTCGCCGGAGAGCACGGCCTCGCAGACGACGGACTTGCCGCGGCCCTGGGTCCAGTTGAGCGAGCTGGGCTTCTTGTCGGTGCACATGTTCGAGGAGAGCGAGATGAGGCGCGCCGGCGTGCTCTGCACAAGCTCCTCCACGACGCGGTTGACGCCCTTGCCAACCATGTTCATGCCCATGGCATCGCCGGTCATGGCCTCGAAGCGCATGTAGACATAGCGGCCGGCCACCGTGGGCGTGACGCTCTTGAGCTTGCCAAAGTTGGTCGTGGTGGCGAAGAGGTCCTTGAGCTTCTGCAGGGTCTCCTCCTCGCGGATCCACTGCGAGAACTCGGCGGCCTGCACGGCGGTCTCGAAGCCGAGGCAGGGCGACCGGGTCATGCCCTCGCGCACCACACGCGCCTGGCAGCCGCCGGCCTCGCGGATGGCGCGCGCGCCGCGGTTCGTGGACGCCAGCAGGGCGCCCTCGGTGGTGGCCATGGGCACGTAGAGCTCCTCGTCGTTCACCACGACCGGGCCCACCACGCCGACCGGGATGGGCAGAAAGCCCACCACGTTCTCGCAGTTGGCGCCCTGGATCTGATCGTAGAACGCCGCCGCGTCGAACTCCGACCCGGTCACCGGCAGCCCCGGCGCGTCGCCGAGCAACTTCTTCTTGCGCGTCTGCGCCGCCAGCAGCGGGTCGCCCAGCACGGCCTCCAGCTTGTGGTGCGGCACGCTGTCAATGTCCACGTCGCTCGCCGCCGACGACGACTTGAGCCGGCACGCGGCGCCGGCGCCCTGCGTCGTCGTCGCCGCGCGCGCGCTGCGCCGCGCCACCGCGCCCATGGTCTGCCGCAGCATCATCCTCGCCCTGCGGCAGCTTTGCTGAGCGCCGTCGACCCGCGCCGCGCTTCGCTCCGCCTTGCTCTGCCGCGCCGCGCCGCGCCGTGCCGTGCCGTGCCGTGCTGCTTGCTGCTTCCGCGCGCGCGCTCTCACAGGGTTTGTCTGCGACTCTGCGCGGAGTCGGAGTCCGTGCTTCGCAAGCGCAAGACGACGCAGCGGCGCCCGCTGTTCCCTTGATCGCGCATTGATGACGACGACGCCAGCAGCTGCGTAGTCACGACTCGCCGAGCACCGCGAGACAGCAGTGCAGTCCAGTGCAGTGCAGTGCCTTGAGGCAGCTAAGTTAGCTAGCAAGTTGGCTGGAAAGGAAGGACAAACGCGCTTGCCAGGTGGCAGGCACGCGCGGAGTGAGGGAGACCTGCGCATGACCTTGGCAAAGCACTGTCATAAGACTTGGCTTGGAGCTCGACCTGCGCATGACCTCCTCACAGCACGGCCATGAGGCTTGGGTCGGAGCTCAAGCTTGGAGACCTTCACAACACTGTGGCTCGGAGCACAAGCTTGGCCAGCAGCTTTGCCCGGCTCAGCAGTGCGCAAACGCGGCATCACTTCACGGGCATTCAAGTCGCGGGAAAGAAAGAAGAAAAGAAAACAGGCGTGGTTGTACATTGGTCATCTCCAGGGACTCGTCTCTCCTCATCAGTCAGGCTGGAGAGATAGATCTCATCTCTCTCTGCTACCAGGACTGAGCTAGCTCTAGCTCTAGAGAGCCTTGGCCTTGGACGCGGCCTCGGCGGCGGCCGGGAAGGAGTTGAAGCCCTTGAAGTTGCGGCCCTCGCGGTAGGTCTTGGAGAGGCGGTCGTAGATGGTGAAGAAATGGCCAAAGTTGAAGATGAAGGTGGCGTGGTGCACGTGGTGGTCCTCAGGCACGTTGACGAAAAAGTACTTGAGGATCCAGTCGAAGGGATTGAGGTACTCGGAGTGGATCAGCATAAAGTGGGTGCTGTAGACGACGCCAAAGGCGATGTAGTCCCAGTTGCTCACATGCATAATCTGCGCGGTGGTGAAGAGGGGAAAGAGGATGAGCGTGATGGTGTCAGCGGTGGAGCCGTCGAATGCATTGAAGAGCTGCGGGTTCACGAAACGGTGGTGCGGCTTGTGCGAGACCTTGTAGAACTCCGGCAGGGCATGCTCCAGCACGTGGTAGGTGAAGGTGAAGAGGTCGACAATGAGCAGCTGCAGCAGCACGTTGGACCAGGTGATGGGCGCGTCATAGTCGTAGTAGGACTCCGGCATGAGGCGGAACATCCAGGTGAGCGAAAGGTAGGGCCCCATGAGCAGAAAGGCCTCCGGGTTGGACGCGTGGTGGCGCACGTCGCCCCAGAAGGTGCGCTCGTACGGGGTCGGCTTGACCTGGATACGCGGGTTCACCATGGCGTTCTCGCCCACGACGAGGCGGCGCACGTACTGGTACGAGATGAGGCAGATTTGCGCGATCACCACGGCGCCCAGGCCGCAATAGAGTCCAAACGGGTCGGGCCACGCCGACTTGCTATGGCGCGCCAGCTTGTCCATGATGTGATAGAAGCAGTACGCCGCACTCACGAGCGAGATGCCGACGGAGATGTACTTGACCTGCTCGTTGGGGCCCTTCTTGCTCGTGCCCGCCAAACCGCCCAGGAAGAGCAGCGCGCTGCAGACCGCCAGTACGGCCAGCGGCGCCACCGCCTCCTGGTTGCGCGCCGTCAGTCGCAGCAGCGCGCTGCCGCCCACATCGCTGCTGTTCATCCTGCTTGTCTGCCTCGCCGACCGCACCGAGCGAGCGAGCGAGCGAGCGGGCGAGCGAGCGAGCGAGCGAGGGCGAGGCTGATCGATCGATCGATCGACCGACCGACCGATGGATGCAGGGATTGATTGATCGATCGGCGATTGAGTGAATGAATGAGTGAACGAACGACCGAGCGCGCCGCGACGCCTCCGGCCTCCGTCGCCGCCGAAGCGCAGCACGCGCCGAGTGCAAGTCGCGCTTTGCCAAGTGCAACTCGGCCTCCGCGGCTCTTGACTGCCAGTGGCGGCCTGCGTTCAACAGGGATTCCAGGCTCCAGCCAGCCAGCTAGCTAGCTAGAGTAGTAAAAGTTAGTTGGACAACAGCCAGCAGCAGCTCTCGCCGTACTACAGCCTGCCCGAGGCGGCCGCTTCCGAGGCCTGCCTGCCTGCCTGCCTGCCTGCCTGTCTAGGCAGCCTGTCTGTCCGGGACGCACGACCGATCGATCCACCATCGGCCGGCCCGCGCGAGCGAGCGAGCGTGCGAGCCTCGAGAGAGAGCGGAGGCGCGACGGACGGCGGGCGCGAGGCAGGCCTCGCGGGTCGGGTCGGCGCGAGGCCGCGAGCTGTTGGCGCCATCAGTGACGCGCCCTGGCGCGGATATCCTCGGGCGTCGAGGATTTCCGCGGAGGTCCCACAGCAGCCGGACCGGCGCACACCGGCGCGCGGTCGGCGGCGACCCCGTCGCACACCGAGCGCCGGACTCGGCCGGAGCGTCTGCGGAGCACTGGCGATGATGGCAGCGCGATCACTGCTTGGGTTCGACGCGATGCGATGGGATGGGATGGGATGCGATGCGATGCGTTGCATCGCGTGCGCCGGCAGCAGTGGCCCGAGAGCCATCGCGATGGATGGGATCAAGTCGCGCTGACGCGGCGCTTGGTTCCAGCAGGCAGCCCGTCGCAAGCGCGCGCGAGCAAGACGATAGCGCGATCAAGATTGTGGAGGGGAGGAGGTCGGTCCAAGTCGAGCACGCACTGTAGTCTGTACTACTAACGTTACGCTGTGTCTGTGCCACGAGGGCGAGCAGTGCATTTTGTCGTCATCGTGGCGGCGTACGGCGCCGAGCGTGGCGGCGCGAGCGGCGGCGGCGAGTCGCCGGCGACAGAGTGGACAAACCAACAGCCAGCCAGCCTCCCTCCACGGCGAGTCGGAGCGCGGCGGCAGGATGGCGAGCGCGGCGGAGGAGGTCCGGGCGAGCGCGCAGAGCGGCGCGGCGCAGGCCGCGCTGCGCGGGCTGGCCTGGCGCGTGCAGGCGGCGCTGGAGGCCGCGAGGCGCGGCGACGTGGAGGCGCTGCGCAGCGTGGCGGGCGGCGTGGGCGTGGCACTCGTGCTGGTGTGGCTGGCCGTGTCCGTGGTGCAGCACAGGCGCGCGGCCAAGAAGCAGCGCCTGGAGCGCGAGGCGACGGCGAAGCGCAACAAGGCGGCGCGCGAGAAGCTGCGCGAGCAGCTCAAGCTGCCCGTGCGGGAGGATGACGGCGAGTGGGAGTACCGCACGGGCAAGCCGCCCAAGGGGTCCGAGCTGGAGATCGTGGGCGGTGGCCTGGGGCGCTCCACCTGGCTGCCGGGCGCCGAGGACAAGTGCCGCGAGTTCCCCTTCGACCGCGAGAAGAACTCGAACGCGGCCGACTTCGTCTTCCGCGACCTCATGCTGCGGCGCGACGGCGGCGACGCCACGGCCGCCGCCGCCGGCGCGGCCGGCAAGCAGCAGGCGGCCGCCGAGGAGGGCGCCTCGGAGCCCGAGAAGGCCGCCACAGCGGCGGCGCGCGGCGCCGTCTTCTACACGCGGCTGCAGACGGACGAGGGCTTTTGGGCGGGCGACTACGCCGGCCCCATGTTTCTCCTGCCCGGCATGGTCATTGCCGCCTACGTGACGGGCATCGACCTCGGCAAGGCGCGCCGCGACGCCATGCTTCGCTACATCATGAACCAGCAGCAGGCCGTGGACGGCGGCTGGGGGCTGCACATCGAGGGCCACAGCACCGTCTTCGGTAGCTCGCTCAACTACGCGGCGGCGCGCTTGCTGGGCCTCGCGCGCGACGACCCGCGCGCCGAGCGCGGCCGCGCTTTCATCAAGGAGCACGGCGGCGCCGTGGCTGCGCCGCAGTGGGCCAAGTTCTGGCTTGCCATCCTCGGGGCCTACGACTGGGAGGGCGTCAACCCGACGCCCCCCGAGCTCTGGCTGCTGCCCTACTGGTTCCCGTTTCACCCGGGCCGCATGTGGTGCCACTGCCGCATGGTGTACCTGCCCATGAGCGCGCTCTTCGGCGCGCGCTGGGTCTACGAGGACGCCGAGACCGACCCGCTCGTGGCCCAGCTGCGCGAGGAGCTCTTCGCGCAGCCCTACCGCTCCATTCGCTGGGGCGCCTTTTCGGTGCGCGAGTGCGTCTCGCCGCTCGACCTGTACAACCCGCAGAGCTGGATCATGACGGCCGCCAACCACGTGCTGCACAACACCATCGAGCACCCCTGGGTGCGCGCGCTCCTGCACTACCCGCTCGACGCGCTGCGCCGCCGCGGTATCAGCTTCGCCAACGACTACGTCCACGCCGAGGACGTTCATACCAACTGGATCGACATCGGCCCGGTCAACAAGGCCTTCCACATCGTCGCCACCTACGCGCGCTGGGGCGCCGACCACCCCAACTTCTTGCGCCACGTCGCCCGCATGGACGACTACCTCTGGCTCGCCGAGGACGGCCTCAAGATGCAGGGCTACAACGGTTCCATCTTCTGGGACACCTGCTTCGCCACCCACGCCTTCGCCAACGCCGTCATCGCCTCCAAGGGCAAGGCCGACCAGTCCATCATCACCGACGCCGACCGCCAGAAGATGTACACCAGCCTTGTCAAGTGCTCCAAGTTCGTTGACGACATGCAGGTGCGCGAGGACGTCTGGGAGCGCCACACCTACTTCCGCGACAAGTCCACCGGCGGCTGGCCCTTTAGCTCCCGCGACCACGGCTGGCCCATCTCCGACTGTACTGCCGAGGGCCTGCGCGCCGCCCTCCTGCTCAGCACCTTTCCCGACTTCAAGGATGACAAGAACCTCCACCACATCCCGCAGGAACGCCTCGAGCAGGCCGTCTCCATCATCGTCGAGCTCCAGAACACCCAGACCGACAACGGCTGGGCTTCCTACGAGCTCAACCGCGGCTACAACTGGTACGAACTCCTCAACCCGGCCCAGGTCTTTGGCGACATCATGATCGACTACTCCTACGTGGAATGCTCCTCCGCCGCCGTTCAGGCGCTCTGCGAGTTCGCCAAGCGTTTCCCGGACTCTACCTGGCACGAGCGCGCCCTGGTCTCCGCCGCCAAGGGCGTCGGCTTCATCGTCTCCGTGCAGCGCCCCACCGGCGCCTGGTACGGCTCCTGGGCCGTCTGCTTCACCTACGGCGCCTGGTTTGGCATCGAGGGCCTCGTCTGCGCGCTCGACACCCTCGGCGACCGTCTTTCGCCCAAGGAGCGCGCCTCTGCCACGCAGGCCATCATCAAGGGCTGCGACTACCTCTTCTCCAAGCAGGATCCCGTCGACGGTGGCCTTGGCGAGTCCGTGAAGGCCTGCGCCACCACCGAGTGGGAGCCCAGCCCCGAGGGCAGTCAGGTCGTTAACACGGCCTGGGCCCTCCTCGCCTTCGTGCGCGCCTTCCAATTCCTCAACGACTCCGGCAACCCCGAGCACGCCGCCTTCGCCGCCAAGCTCAAGACTGCCGCCTTCCGGTGCAGCGCCTTCCTCCGCCAGCGCCAGCTCCCTGATGGTGACTGGGCCCAAGAGCTCATCTCCGGTGTCTTCAACAAATCCTGCGCCATTACCTACACCGCTTACCGCAACGTCTTTCCCATGTGGGCCCTCGCGCGCTACTCCATCGTCATGCAGAAGCACCAGGAGTGATATAACAAAGTGTTGTGGAGACGTACTATCAACTTCTGTAGCCAATCTTCGCCAGTGTTCTGCTTTCTTTTGGGTTCGCGCACGCGAGCCGAAGTATCACTGACAGAAGCAGCCTTTCGAAAGTCGGATGCAGGGCACCGTGACGCTTGTCTTGACAAATGATCATGGTCTTGTCAGAACCAAATCAACCAAACCGATGCGAGAGCAGGCAATTTCTCATAAAAGGGGGGGGAGCCAAGGTCGTGCTGGTATCTATCATCATCATGAAAGGAACGGGAAGCAAAAGTACATGAGACGGGGACAACGCGGAGGAGTCGAGAACGAGAGGTAAGACGGCAAAAAACCTTGCCATCGCCACACGCGCAATCACAGTCCAACTTGCCGCATGACGTCGCGCAGCGGCGAAAGACCATCGATGGACCGCGACGCGACCGAGGGCGGACGTGCCGCAGGCGCGAACCCCAGCGAGCTGGGCGGCCGCGGCGAGGGCGATTGCGAATGCATGCTAAAGGTGCGGCTGCGGTCAGCGCGTTCTCGCGGCGTGAAGAGAAGCTCCGAGCAGCTCTCGTCCATCATGGACACGTCCGATCCGTACACGGAAGCCTCGTCGGAGACGTCACGACGCGCGGTATTGATGCTGCGCGCGCTGCTCGATCGCACCAGCGAGGGCGAGGCATTCGACCACGACCGCGCGTGGTACGCAGAGCCAGGCCGTGCCCACGCGTCGGCGCCTGTCTGGTTCTGCTGCTGTTGGTGGAATTGGAGCTGCTGCTGCTGCTGCTGCTGCTGCTGCTGCAGTTGACTCGCGCTGCCCAGGCTGCCGAAGCTGCTGTGGCTGCTGATGCTGTTGCTGCGGCCGGCGTCCAGCATAGAAAGCCGCTTCATCTTGCGCGGTGAGAAGAGGTCCGCCATCGCGCTGCCTGCGGGAAGTGGCGATGCGTCGCCGGCGCGCTTGGCACCAATTACCCCGGGAAATGGCGACCGCGACGCCGCAGCTCGCGCGCGCGGACTCCATGAAGTATTGTTTCCCCCCGGGCTCTGCGTCTGGATCGGCCGCAGGCCCACGCCCTGCGGAATTGCGAGCGTCAGCTGCTGCTGGTGAAGATGGTGCTGCGGCGTGGGGGCAAGCGAGCGCTGCGCGCGATCCACGGCCAGCATCTGCGCCATGGGGTTGCTCGGGCGGCTCGGCGACAGGTGTCGGCCGTCGCCGGCGCTGCTCCGCCCACTCAGCGGCCGCTCCACGTGCGGCCCGCCGAATGCCATGGAGAGCTCCTCTTCCTCGTCCTCGTCTTCGAATCCAAAGTCGTCGTCCTCGTCGTCATCGTCCACGATACCCAGGTCGCCCGACGCATCGCCTCGCCAGCCCATGTGCTGCAAGCGCTGTTGTTGCAAAACTGCTGCTGCTGCTGCTGCTGCTGAAAATGCAGTTGCAGCTGCTGCGACTGCTGCATGTGCTGCAAGTTTTGCGCGTGCTGCATTTGCGGTGCATACCGGCGCGCGGGCGGCGCGAAGCCCACGACGGCGTCCTCGCCGTCCGAGTCGAGCATGTCCGCGTCGTCGGCAGCCGAGTGCGCCGCGCCCTCGGCGCCGGCGACAGGGTCAGCGGAGGCCGTCGGCACGGGCGCCGACGCGCGGCGCGCGCAGCCGCGAAAGGCGCCCTGCGCGTGCGGCACGAGGCCGCAGACCGCGCCCGCGGGCGTCGCGGGCGGCCGCCATGCCGCCGCTTGCGGCCCCGACGGCGCCGCGCCCGCCGCGCCCGCCGCGGGCGCGGCCGGCGCGCCGCCGGGCCCGCACCCGCGCGCGGCGGGCGGCTCCATGCGCGCGCCGCCGCCGCCGCCGCCGCCGCCGCGCGCGCCCCGCCGCGCGCGCGGGGTCTGCGGCTGCGGCTCGGGGTGAAGCGTGGCGCGTGTGCCACGTACGAGCCCGTCGGGGCCGGCGCCGTGGCGGCCAAGAAGGGAGGACTCGGCCCGAGCTTGAAGAAAGGTGAAGGAAACGAGGAGAATGGACGGAGCAAGCAATGCGTTGGCAACAGTTTCGGAGGAGGCCTTGGTCTACTTACTTGCCAGCGAGCGAGATCTTTCGAAGCGCAGTGCTTCGTCCCTGCAGTGCTTGCCTGACGGAGGCGAAGCGTCGGCAACCGCCTCGGAGGAGGCCTTCGTCCACTTGCCTAACAGCTAGGCTAGAGCTAGAGCTACTAGCTAGCTAGCTAGCGATCTAGCACACCGTACGTGCCTGCCAGCCTGCACAAAGGTTGAGGGAGTGAACGAAGAGATTTGAGCGGGGTGGTCTCCGTCCCTTCGTCTCTTGTGCCTTTTGCCAGCCATGACGGTACGTGCAGACCTCGAAGGACAGGCCATGTGTTAGCCTATGTGGAGCTCGCCTCGCGCACGATCTTCATTCTTGCTTTCGGCGGTCGCGTGCCACTCGCGCGCGGCACTAGTCACGGTCATTGCTTCTTGCGTCGAGTCTTCTTCTCATGAAAACTGAGCGCACCTTTCGCTCGCGCAAGCACACAAGGGTACCGTTACCAATCACTGCACGTGAGAAATTCTCTTCTCGAAATTCTTTGTGGTGTCTCGTTCTGTCGGAGGATCCTGCACAGAAATTTTTAGGAGACGTCAATGCTGACGTTCTTCTTGGAAAGCCTGCGCTGGGCCATGTCCGTGGCGCCGGTCTCGGTGGAGTCGACGGGGACGGTGGCAGCGCGTGAGCGCGGCGCGGCGAGTTCCGAGACGTCGTCGACCGTGCGGTTGTCCTGGGTACGGCGCGTGCCGTTGTCCAAGGTAATGTCCTGGGTGATGTTGCTGCGGTCTCCCGTGCCGGTGCCGGTGGGCGGGAGTCGCGTCTGGCCATTGTCTCTGGAGGTAGCAGAGCCGCTGCCGAGACGCCTGCGAATGGCGCGCGTGGCGCTTGTAAACTCCGGCTTGGCGACAAAGTAGACCTTGGGGCCGACGACGAGCATGACGAGAATGATGGAGATGGTGATGAGCGCAAAGGAGATGAGGAAAGTCTGCGCGCGCAGCGCCAGCGGCAGGGCCACAACCATGAGAACGACGATGCAAATGATGGCCGTGATGATGTAGCTGGCAAACATGATGCTGCGGCTCTCCATGTACTTGGCGTCACTGTTACGGCCCTGGTAGGAAAGAAAGGTGGTATAGAAGAGAATGCAGAGCACGTAGGCGAGCGCCAGTACGGGAAAGACGACGCTGGCCGAGTAAACGTCCTCGGACTGGATCTCCTCGCTGCCAAGCGAAGCTGCTGCCTCTCTGATGGCTTTCACGCCGTAGTACACGCACACATCGGTGTTGAAAATGGCGTGGACGTTCGACACCTCGTAAAGCGACGTGGAAGCGCCAGGGACTATGCGGACCGAAAGCGCGTGCGGCGGGTCAACAATGAACCAAATGGCGATGATGAGGAACATCCCGAGGAAGATAGCCAGCAGCACCTTGAGCATGAAGCGCGCAGAGATGGAGACGCGCTTCATGGTGGAGTTGTTCCAGATGCGCCAGATGCGGTACACCTTGACGGTGAGCGCGCCGACGAGAAGCGCAATGCTAAGTGCGAGATTCATGATGCGCGTACGGCACATGTTGTCCGCGTTGGGGCCCAGGAATGACATGGCCGCGATGTTGCACCAGACGCCGGCGAAGCACATGAGCGCAAGGAACTCGCGCTGTCCAGCCTTCATGGCCATGTTTGAATAGTGTCGCAGGACCATAAAGAGGAAGACGTAGCAAACAATGGCGCCAAGCGTTCCGCAGACGAGAATGACGCCGCCAGTGGATGAATCGTACGGCACGCCAGATCGTTGTCGTCCGGGAGCTCCAGCATGGAGTATGTGTTGTCGCACTCGCACGGCACGAGCGGGTCAATGCACATGCGACCCTCGGTATCAGTCCAATAAAAGGTTACCTTGCGCGAGTCTCCGTGGCATGTGCCTGCTCGTGCACGCATGTACTCCGACGAAGTACAATTGGGCAGGTTTTGACCGAAGGCGGTGTTGGTCGTCAGGTTGCCGGTCTGCTCCGAGGGCGGGAAAAGGTTCTTCAGCTCTACCTCGACCTCACCGGTAAGGCTGACAGACGGGGAGCCTTGCACCAAGGTCATGTCATACTTGGCCTGCCCCCACGTGTCGAAGGAGAGGCTACCGCCGGGCGTGATGAGGTTCGTAAAAGTCGTCGCCTTGAGGTAGTTGCGGACGCCCGCGTTCGTGGTCGTAGGTGTGTTCTCCAGAGCCTCAGTGAGGATGGCCGCGCTCGTGTATGCCAGCGCGGCGTACCACTCCACGTGCAGCTGGCTTTCGGGCGTCTCGAAGATCGCCGTCGACACGACCTTGTCGCCAGCGCTCGAGGCGGCCGCGTCGCGAGCCTCCGCTTCATCTGCCCACTCGTACGCCTCATACAGCCGGAAGCGCTGCACCCATTCGCGCGAGGTGACCGACTTTTGCGAGGAACTCCACCAAAGCACGGAGACCAGGTCCTGGGCCAGCTCCGGACGCTCAATTTCGTTCAGGTCAAGCGTATCCGTGCCGCGCGCGCCAAAGGTGATGAAATCGAAACTCAGCACCGTGTCGTCAAAGGCATCCATCAGCAGCTGAAACTCAGTCGAGTGCGCGTCCGCTAAAAGCGCGTGACACGTGTTGTCCTGGCGCGTCTCGTTGCGAGCGGCCTCCAGCTCAGCCTCCATATGCTCAAAAAGCCCTTCGTCCTCGGAATCCGCCGGGTAAGGGAAGTCCGTAACGTAGTAGATGTGGAAGTACGCTGGAAACTGGAGGGAGTACGCTGCCACTTCCTGGCGAAAGCCCTCGCCATGGGCACTCTTCTCGTACAGCAGGGCAATATCGCAAGGCTTCTCCAGGATCCCGTCGTCCATGGCTCCGACCATGTAATCCAGAATCGAGGTGGCCATGAACTGCGTCGAGGTCAGCAGACCAAATGCCCAGCCGCCGTCGTTCTTGCCCTCCTCCGGGTCCGTCTCACTCGACTTGTACATGGGGCTAGCCGAACCACCGCCATTCACATACGTTACCTTGTGCTTGTTCGCCACCTCAATCTCCAGCGCCACAGCCGTCGAGCCGTAGCCGCCCAGCACGAAGACGTCGGGGTCCTTGGCCAGGAGCTCGGTCAGCGTCGCGTCCAGCCTAGCAGCGCCGAGCGTTCCGTTCGACTCCGTGTCCACGTATACCATTGTGTCGTCATCCAGCGTCACCTCCTGCCCCTTCCACGTGATCTTGTCGCCCAGCTCGTCGAAGAGCATCTCGTACCCGCGCTTATAGTAAGCGCCGGTCGTGGCCGAGTCGCCTGTCAAGGGCAGGATCATAACAATCTGCAGGCCCTCCGCCGCCTGTGCCATCGCCAAGGCGCACGCCGCCAGCACCGCGCTCGCGCGCATCGTCATCACCATCCTGCAGGGAGCCGCGCTTAATTCCAGAACTGCGAGACAGCCCGGCGCCGCTGCCGCCGTGCGCACGCACGCCGAGCATTCCGCTTGGTCCTCCCGCACAGCGCCTACCCAGCTCCCGGGCCTGCAAGCCTATCGAGCCGAGCCAGCAGCCAGCGCAAAGGCTCGTGGACCAACAGGACACCGGCACAATCTGCTCCCGACGCGTCCAGTCCCACGCTCATGGGCAGCTGCTTCCTTGCACTTGCAGGGGTCGCACTGTCGCAGGCATTGATCGCCAGGCAAACCATCGCATTAGCGAGTCTCATGCCATTCTAGCTCACCCGCCGTCCGCGACGCCCGGACTTCAACAGCGCCTCCCCGCCTCCTTCCCACTTGGCGCCTCGCCCATGATGACACGTCGAACGAACGCAAGAAAGAAAGAATGAAGCATGAGAAGCACCTCGCTGCACGCATCGTGGTCCGGACGCCGTGGGCGCGATCATTGAGCGAGCGGAGCCGCGCACGAGCAAGCAAGCGCCCGCGCTCGCAAGGCCACACATTCGCTCGCTAGCAGGGCAAGGCCGGCCGCCGCCCTCTTCTCCGCCCTTTTCCAACGCCGCGCAACGCCACGCAACGGAGGGCCAGTCCAGCCTCGGCACTGGCACCCCCGCCGCCGTCGACCCTCGCTCGCTCCTCGCTCGTGCGCGCGCGTCGTCGGAGCCGCTCTGCGCAGCCAAGTGCCGGCTAACTTGTGCGCAGCCGAGCGCCGGCGGCGACTCCGACTCCTCCGAGTCATCGATTGATTGGGTTGTCTTACTTCGACTTGGTTGCAATGGTGGTGGTAACAACGTATCGTGGCGATCGGCAAAGCGATGAGCCAAGACGATTGACGAGGCGATCGATTGACGAGGCGATCCTATCGAGCGGATTCTTTGGAGGCCTCACTCTCAAAAAGATGAGAGGCACTGCCATTGAGAGCCTACCTGACTGCTCAGGTGGCTCAGTCAAAGGAGCGGGTGATGTGATTGATTGGAAGAACTAAGGTGTTACGGTCACGGTGTGGCGTGGCAGAACTCCAGCCTAGCTAGCTCTACTATAGAGAGAGACTTAGCTGGGGAGCGAAGGCGTGCTTTCATCTGAGCTTGTCTTTGTGCTTGGCAAAGTCCTTGCCAGCCTGCACTTGATGATTCCGAGGCAGTCTCGCGCACACGCTCGTGCTAACTTAGCTATACATTTCTCCCGTGAACGTCGACCTGCGCCTCTTTACACCATGCCGAACCCGCGCCATGCGAGACCCAGCCAGCCCGGACTAGGCCTACGAGACGACACCTCCAATGACTCCATGCTCCGCCGGCTTCTCTGTTGCTGAAAGCTCGTTGATGGTGACGTGTCTTCGCCCAAGGCAGGCATGTCTGCGGGCGGCAGCAGCCCAGGGTAGCTAAGGAGCTTACAGTTATTGGCCCGCGCGCCCCAAGCCTTTCGCAGATCATCGGCAGATGCGGGCCCGCCGCCGCCTGGCGCTCGGTGTCGTTAGGTCGAGCGCGACCTGGCGCTCACCGGCGGCACACGTCGCTGCTGCAGCGCCAAGGCGCGCGACAACTCGCCGCGCTCCCGGCAGAATCGCAAGCGGGCGACCGACCGCGGCGGGCGGCGGGCGGGCGGCTGGCCGCGCCCGCGCCCTCCTGGCCTGGCCTGCCGAGCGGCACTCGGCGGCACTCCGCGCGCGGTGGCGCTGCCGTCGTGGATGCGGGCGGCGCCGGCGGCGAGGTGGACGAGGCCATGGAGGACAACGAGCACCAGCTGCTGCAGCCGCGGCTGCAGCAGCCAGAGCGAGGGCGAGAGCGAGAACGAGAGCAAGTGCATGCGCAAGAGCGAGAGCAAGCTCACGCGCAAGCGCAAGCGAAAGAGCGGCCCGTCGACGCCGTGCAGCGCGAGGAGGAGGCGAACGAGGCGCTGCGCAACGAGCTGCGCGGCAGCTCCATCTTCGACGAGGACGCGGACGATGACGAGTACGTGGACGAGGGCAGCGAGGACGAAGACGACGACGAGGACGAAGACGACGATGATGACAAGGACGAGGAGGGCGAGGGCGACAACGACAGCGCCAGCACCAGCAACAAGAACAGGGTGACCAGGAGCGCCGTGCGCGAGCGCCGCGTCAAGCGGCGCAGCAAGGCCAGGCGAGCGTCCGCGCCGGCCGCTCTCAGCGAGAGGGGGGGTGGCGGCGACGATGGTGACCTCATCTCGCGGCGCACGCGCGCCAATCTGTCGCTGCAGGACAAGATGATCGACGACCTCGGCATCAACGACGGCATGATGGAGGAGCTGCTCGAGGACCTCATTGACGACGAAAAGGAAGAGGACGACCAGACGCTCTACAATCGCTTCGTGCGCGAGACCCTGCGCTCAACAGCACAGACCGAGGGAGGCGCGGCCGTGCCGCCCGGCGCGGAGGCGGACTGTGTTGCGACCGCGCAGGGCACCGCCGTCGCGATTCGGCCCCTCGACTTGAACTCGACGCTGGACTCGGTAGGACAAGGCAGCGTTTTCGACGGCGCGGCCGTGGACACCTCGATGGGCGCCGCCGATTCCGGCCTGCTGCAGAGCAGTCACGGTGGTGACGGGAATTCGATGAGATTGGCCCTGAACGCGGCCGGCGGCGACGAGGAGGACGACGAGGAGGACGACGAGTACGTGCCGGACGGCCGCGCGGGGCGCGCGGCCGCAACGGCAACGCCCCGCGCCCGCAGACGCGCCCGCACGGCGCCCGGCTCGACGATCGCGTCCCGCACTCGTGCGCATCTCTCGCTCGCAGATAAGGAGCTCGAGGACGTCTGGGCAGACGAGCGCACGCTCGAGCGACTCGAGGCGAGCCGTATTCTCGGCGACGATGCGCTCGCCGCCGGCAACGCGCCTGCGGCCGCCATGGACGAGAGCAAGGCGCTCTACATTCAGTTCTTGCGAGCAACGCTCGCGGACGAGGAGAAGCCGCGAAAGGCAGCGCGGCCGCCGCGGCCTCGGCCAGCGACCTCACTCTCTGTGAGCGGCGCGTTTCAGGCGCCTCAGCCTCGGCAGATACCAGCACCTTCAACGTCATCGCCACCGCCACCGCCACCGCCACCGCCACCGCCACCGCCACCGCCGCCACTGCCGCCATTGCCGCCGCCGCCTCCGGAGACGGCTCTGCTACCGGGGGGCCTTGATGCGAGCCTGCTCTCGCTCTCGTCAGCGAGGTCGCGGGGCGAGCCGGCTCTCGACGTCAGCTTATCTTCCGTGTCATCCTCGCTGGGCCGCATGGCAGGAGAGGCAAGCCGGCCGCAGGTCCAGAGCATGGACGCGCATGAGGGCGGAGGAAACTCGTCCCTGCTCTCGATTCTGAGCGGCGCGTCGCTGCCCTCCTTAGGAGGCACAACTGCGCCAGGGCTGCCCACAGCATCCCAAGCCCCGGGGCCGCCGCCTGCCAGTGCCCAGAGGAGCGAAGAAAAGGGCCCGTTCACCTCAGCGCTCTCTGCGAAGCTCTTCGACCTCGTGCACGTGCACCGGGCTTTGGTCGCAAATCTCGGACTCAAGCGCTTTCATGGGCCGGCGCACGAGATTTTTCGGCTCACTGGCCTGCGCGCGGAGGAGGTCTCCTCAACGCAAGCCATCGACAGGGAGCTCGAGCGCGCCAAGACCAACGCGCCGGCGCTCTGGGCGAAGATCGGCGCCCATGTCCTCCTGGACCGCGACTTGAGTGAAGGTGGCAGGCCGCTGCGCAAGCTGATGCGCGCGCCCAATGGCCGCCTGCTCTTCACGGAGGCCGAAGACGAGCTCCTGGCCCGTGGCATGGAGCGCTTTGGGCGCAACGCGTGGGAAGCCATCGCCAAGGAGTACCTGCCGGCGAGGAAGCGCTTCCAGCTCGAGCACCGTGTGCACAACCTGTTGAAGCGTAAGCGCGAGCCCGAGGCCGCCGCCGTGACCGTCGGGCCGTTGGACCGCAAACGCAGACGTGTGGTGGCCACCAACCCGCAGCCGCACGAGGCCTTTCTCACCTCCGGCGCTGTCGGCAAAGCCGCGGCGAGCAAGGCCGCCCATCATGGCATCGTCGCCGCCGCCGCCGCCGGCGGCGGCGGCGAAGAGAAGAGGAAGGAGGAGGGGGACGAGGAGAACGACAGCGCGCACAGCTCGGGCAAGGCCGTCCTCGCCCTGAAGCGCGCGCGCAAGGACCTGGACGCGGCAGACTGGCTCTCGCCGAGCGAACTCGCTCGCTTCGCCACGGGCCTCGCGCTGCTGGGCGAGGATTTCGAGCAGCTCTCGTCGAACTACCTGCCCCACCGCGGTCCGCAAGTCCTGGAGACGGTCTACCGCGGCATGGTGCAGCGCCTGCCTACAACTGCGGAGCTGACGCGCTACATTGGCGCTCCGACGGCGCGGTCCACGACCTGGTCGCGCGCCGACGACCGCGTCATTCTCGTCTGGACACGGGGCATGACCAAGGTCAAGCGCTCAGACCGTGTGTGGGCGGAGATCAAGAACGAGCTGGGCCGCCGCTGCCGCTACCAGGAACTGCAAGCCCGCTTTCGCATCTTGCAGTGCATTTTGTATATTGAGACGACTGCTCCACGACAGGCGGCGGACGGCCGGTGAAGATCGAGCGCAAAGAACAAGAGGATGGTTGTTGTTGTTGCTGCTGCTGCTGCTGCTGCTGCTGCTGCTGCTGCTGCTGCTGCTGCTGCTGCTGCTGCTGCTGCTGCTGCTGCTGCTGCTGCTGCTGCTGCTGCTGCTGCTGCTGCTGGTGCTGGTGCTGGTGCTGGTGCTGGTGCTGGTGCTGGTGCTGGTGCTGGTGCTGGTTTGATTTGAGGTTATTGCTTTTACTGCTTGTCCGCGCCGGCCGCTGCAGCAAAGTGCTCCTGCAGCTTCTGCAGCGCGCGAAAGCGGTGCGAGATGGTGTTTTTGACGCTCTTGTCGAGCTCCGCGTAGGTCTGATCAAAGCCGTCCGGCTGGAAGACGGGGTCCCAGCCAAAGTCCGTGGGCCCGCGCGCCGGCACGATGCGGCCTGGCGTGCGGCCCACGAAGGTAATGACGTCGGCGCCCGGGCCGGCGCTGTAGGCGAAGATGCACTGCGCATAGGCCGACTTATCCTCGTACGCCGCGAGCAGATTGTTGAGCCCCTCATGGCCAGTCTTTTCAAGAAACCACTTGATGTAGACGCCCGGCAGGCCGTTGAGCGCGTTGAAGCACAGGCTCGTGTCCTCCACCATGACGGCGCCCTCGATCTTGCCCTGCGCCAGCCTGCACTTCTCCGCGGCCACCTCCTCCGGCTCGCCCTGCAGCTCCGGCAGGTCGAGCTTTTCGCTGCGCAGCTCCAGGCTCGACCCCACGATCGCCTGCACCTCCTCCAGCTTCTTGGCGTTGCCCGTCACGAAGGTGACCACCATCCTGCTGGCCCGCGCCGCCGCGCTGTGCATGCCGCGCGCGTTCCCAGTCTGCCGGCCCGCCGCGCGCGCCACCTCGCCCACCGGGCGACAGTGGTGGAGCTCGCGTGCCGCGCCATGCCCAGACGCAGAACCGCTACCCACGACTCCTGCGGCCGCCGCGAGGGCGCGGGTGGGCGCGGAGGGGCGGAGGGCCTCCTTTGCGGCGCGCTGCTGCGCTGCGCAGCGCCGCGCCGCGCCGCTTCGCCATGCCGGTTTTCATCGTCGTACGTGGCGGCGTCGACGCCGCGGTTGTTAGAGGACGAAGACCTGGAGGGACCTGGAGGACCTGGAGGACCTGGAGGACCTGGAGGGCAGGGTCGAGGGTCGAAGCGAATGACTGACGATGCAGAGGGAGTCGCTGCGGTCGCGGCGCAGGTTCAGTGCGGCTCGTGCGAGGCCTTCCAGGTTTTGCAGGAGCCCAAGGCGCGCAAGTTCGCGTGCCGGATGTGCAACGAGCGCAACAGCGTGCGCAGGGTGTACGGGCGCTCCGACAAGGCCAAGGACATGCGACTGCTGTGCCAGAGCCTCTCGCGGAAGCGCTTCGAGCTTGCGGAGGCCGCAGCGGAGAACGCAGCACAGAGCGAGGCGGACGCGGACGCGGATGGCGTGGACGAGGAAGAGAACCACGAGGACGAGGAGGAGGACGACGACGCCGGCAACATGTGGGACCAGTTTCGCGACCCCCGGCCGGCCAACTACGATGAGGACGACAAGGGGCGAAGCGACGAGGAGGTTGTGCTGGCCAATGGAAAGCGCGCTCTGGTGACCACGATGGCCCCGGAGCCGTTCCAGATGCGGCGCAAGGCCCGCCGTAATGCCTAGGTCTCAGTCGCCGACGTCGATGCCGACGAGCGAGCTGGCGGAAGACGACGGCCGGCTGCAAGCAATTGCGCTAGCGTGGACGCCCTGTGCAATGGAGTCGCTCGGCGGCAACGTTCTCGCACAGCACCCCAAACGCAAAACGCCTAAATCCATGCCGTGGCTTATCCAGGCCTTGTGCCTGCGTCTGCCGCGCCAGTGACGTATGGCATTCGCAGCGTGAATGCGGTTGAACGTCACAAGACGGCAATGGAGCGTGCCAACTCAGCACGCTTTCTGTGTGGTGAAACTCAGCTGGAGGGTGCCCGCAATGCGCATCACGGCCGTCCTCCGTGGCCGGCACGGAGTGGGACTCGATGAGTGCATTCCGTTGGGTATTCCCACAACACACCGCGCCGTCCTGCGGCACCCGGAGTTTGGAGTCGCGAGGGGGGGGGGAAGGGGATACATCGACAAGCCTTGGCCCATCGTGCGTGTGGTGCACCGCAACCCTTCAGGAACCGAGTGTTACGTTCTCATGAGAACTGATCGACCACTCACTGGTCCGAAAAGGGGCCATTGCGCGGTCCTGCTGTCCATCTCTCCTTCCCTCCGGGTTGTCGAGGCTGCCTTGGCTAATCTGATTGCGGTGCGAAAGGACGTCATGAGGGCAACGATAAACCCGCCTAGACAACACCGTGCGATAGCGACAGGTTCGTTTACCTCGCGAGAGAGACATTTTAAGTCAAGCTCACCTTTCAAGTTGTCGCGAGGAGCAGGATCGCTCGCAGGATCGCTCGAGCGACCTTGGCCGCCTTCAGCCTGGCTTGAGAAGCGCGCTCCTGCCAGGTCTGACGGATTCTTGCTGCGGGTCCATCGAAGCAGCAGCTGAGCAGCGCCGACTGCTCGTGGCACATCATGGCAGGGGGTATCGTGGCATCAAGGTGACTTGAAGACGAGACGTCCTTGGCGGACATAACTTACAGTGAGACGATTTCTCAAGGGCTCAACCATCATCTGAGTGGTCTGGTCAAAAACTGCTCGTACTGCTCAGTTACGTCGCGCAGCAACCTCCGTCCGGCTCGATAAGCCAGTGGATCTCAAGGTGGAGAGGCACGATGTCAACATACATGTCTCCGACCTCGCCAGCTTCACTCCTTCAGTCACGGCGTGTCTTTCCAAGGTCGCTACGCGTCGCTACCCTCGGGGAGCTGTTCTCGCCGATTGCGGAAAGGTCAGGCGATCACCTTGTCCAAGGCCTAGTCTTCGTTTGGGAATTCTCATTCGCGTGTCAATGATCCTGTTTCTTTATGGAACTTCGGGGTAATCGTAGTCACGGTTGGCCTGGAGCCTCGCGGGAGGCTCTTAGATTCTGTCATCAGCGTGCACGACAAGTTAGTAAAAGTGGGAAATGTGGAACATCCCACGCAAGGCGATGTCCCAATTGTACAGGAGCGCGGCAAACTCGTCGTTGTCCGAAGCAGGTACCGAGATCCCGGCGCCGCGACCTCTGGACCGCTCTCAGCACTGCAGGAGGGCCGACCGCTCTCAGCAGGGCTGGCCGTGGGCGCGCTCTCCGCAGGGCTGGAGGACCGACCGCTCTCAGCAGGGCTGGCCGTAGGTGTGCAGATCGGCGAGGGCACTGATTTTAACACCGAGTCAGTGGTATTCGTAGTAGGTGGCTCCACGTCGAGCTGAGGACTTGGCCAACTCAGACCCTTTCGGTAATCAATCAAATGCCAAAGC